>ML288265.1:646-44373 GCA_005239495.1 Nicotiana undulata
TATTTGTAAAATCGTGAAATACATTGGATCGTTACTCGAGTGTAATACCCGAAGCATCGATACTTGTTGCCCTCGATCATTTTAATTGCTCTCTAGGATAGTTTATAGTTTCGCATTTAGTTATAAACAATTAAAAAAAACCCAAAATCGTATTTGTTTGGCACTGCGCGATAAGTGATAATTCTCTAGCATTCCTAAATTCCCTCATATTGTTCTCTGTGGGATTCGACCCCAACCTTGTTGGGTTACTATATTTGACAACGATCGCTTACACTCTTTTAAGGTGTAAATTGAGCGTATCAGGAGGCAATTCATCGGGTCTATAGGATACCGCGGTTCACCGGTGAAGTCGATTACTACCGGGCCTACCAATCTCCGGCGGTCAATTGGAACATGCTGATTGAATCTATCTGTCTGGGTGGGCAGCCTACCTGGGTGAAGGAAAACATAACTCTCAATTCTAATTCTTTCACCTGGGAGGCCAAGTGCTAGTTCACCGTGATTTGTAGCCGTTTCTTTCCCTCCATCAATACTACTGATGTGAATGGACCGCGGGCTGTGATGGTGTGGTGCTTCGTCAATGGGATGGACTTTGATGTTGCCCAGGTGATTGGGGATGAAATGATGATCAGGTCCCCATTACTGACCAAATGGGTTCTACTTTCCCTCCTTGGTCACGAGGTTGTGCAGATTGGCGGATGCACCTGAACAGCCCGGTGACGGGAAATTTCTGAAGAAGGCTGCCTTCAAAGCTGCAAAGATAAATGTGGGCAAGGACGTTGGTGCGCCCATAGAAATTGATGATGATGAGGCAGTCCCACCCCTTGCTGCACCACCACGGAGGTCCCCATGATGGGGCAAGACCCTCAAGGTCCCAGTCTGGCGCCGGAATGCCCACCTTGGATGAGGATGTGGCTCTTTTGCGCACCTCCGTAGATAGCCTTCACGTCCGGTTGGATGCGATGTCCATGCGGCAGGATAAATCGGAGAGCAGATTCATGGCGTGGTTCCGCGCCATTGGAAGGGCCTACAATGTGGACCCAACCTCCATTTCTGACTCCGGCTGAGCTCCAGGGAAGTTTCCTTACCCCCTCGTACTTTATTGTCATTTGTCATGAAGGCATACCATATTCTTATGTGTGGGGTGGGAGACTTGTTTGGTGTTGTTGTATAGTTGTATAGGTTAATTGATTTGTGTATATACTATTTAGTTTTGTTTTGTTTCATCGTCTTGGCCCGAAAATGGACACCTTTCAACGGGTCTCTTGAGGGCGTAAGTTGAAATCTAAAAAAAAACAAAAATAAAATTGTAGGAGACTCTTCCTGATGATGGACCACTTAGACAGTCTTCTTGAGGGAAGTAGTCTAAGGAAAAGACCAAAAAGATTTTTTATTTTCTTTTTAAGTAGTGTAGCAATTCCCCCTTTGTTTTACTTTTGACCACGGTTCTTTTCCAAGGGTTTAGCTCGAACCGAGTTAGGTAGATTTCTTTGTAGTAGTTATTAGGACCCTCTTGGGCTAAAAGGGTAAAGGCAAGAATGCACCCCGCAGTGTACACACCTGAAAACAATAAAAACAAACCCAAGGGTGCGACGCTTAGACTCACTTGTAGACTCTTGTATTATGCCTTAAATTTGCACACTGTGCCTAACTTGAATATTCACTTGAGTGTGTTGATGAACCGATTCGGAATGGATTACGTGCCATGTGTGTGTAAGTGATTACGTTTTATTCTATGTCTGCATATGTTACCTAGAACTTGCCCTTTGTGTGTACGAAGCGAAATAGAAGTTTGTTTGGTTTTAGAAAGGACATAGGCACTTCTTTGTGAAGCCTACATAAATATATATATCCACCTGTAAATAATGTACCATAGTTAACCCCGTTGAGCTTAAATCCTGCTTCTTTTATAACCATGTAACGACCCATATCCATGCGTTTGAATAGCTCGATTGTTTGAACCCTGTACCCCCTATGAGCACTTGAATTGTTAGAAAATATATAAAAGGCTAAGTGTAGGGTGGTGGTGTGGTCGGGGAGGGAAATCATGGAAATAGAATGAAAGGTGCAATAATATAAATAAAGTGAAGCCACTTAAAAAAAAGGACAATGAACACACTTAGTCCTTGATATTGAGTGGCACGAAAAAGGTAGTTGCACCTGAGAAAAGTGGGGTGATTATGAAACAAAATGTGGAAAACAAGTGGTTGAGCAAGAAAATTGGGCTTAAAGTGGAAGTAAATGTATTAAAAGTGCTTAGGGAGGTTAGTCACTATACTTAAATGTATCCTACCCGTCCCTTAGCCTACATTACAACCAAATAAAGACCTATTGATCTTAGACTGAATGAACTCGATTAGTAGAGTATTACACTACGGGCAAGCTTATGGCGTATCTGTGTGACATGTGAATGTTCTTTGTTGAGAGTGAGTGAATTCTTCCCATCTAAAGTTCCTGTTATTTCTAATTTTATCATTGTGGAACTTCTCTCAAAAGGTAAGTTTTCACCTCTGTAAAGAGTACCTTGAGAAAGCAAAAGTGTGGCATGGAATGTAGAGTCTTCTTTTGAGGTGTGGTTGTTGCACAACTTGAGGTATTCCTGTAAAATGCTAGGTGTGGAACAAAAAGGGGTAATGCTTGAGAGGATTAGGCCTTAGAGTGTGGTTTAGCTGCTCGAGGACGAGCAAAGGTTTAAGTGTGGGGTGTTGATGATAGGTGAATTTAGCTATAATTATTACCCTAATGAACCACACTTTGTGTTATTTTAATGTAAATATTGATAACAAAAATGCTCTGATTAGTGTCTTTTATGCTTTGCAGGTTACATGTAACGAGGAGAGGACATTGGAGCAAATTGGAGTCAACTATGGAGATTTGAGGCCAATCACAGTGATATTCATGAATTGCACTGAACGTTAAGCGAGAAGAGAACTGAAGGCAGGCCACCGCGACCGCAGTCGACCGCGGTGGAAGGATCTGAAGCCAGAAAAATTAGCCGACCGCGGCGAATCACTGGAAATTCCGGGACTAAAAGTGCAAACACGAGATTTTATTGCCCCAAACCCTATATAAGTAGTAGAATTCCGCCCAAGAGGAGGAGAGACGAGTTTTTGAGCAGCAAATTGAGAGAACACTTCATTGGGGGAAGAAATTGGAACAATTAGACCTTCAAATCTTCTTTTTTCATCTCTTGCTTTGAGTAGTATGATATCTATTGGGTTTTTTTCATATTTGATCATGAGTGGCTAAACACCCATTTTTCTGGGGTTGTGATTAGCCATGAATATTTTGTTTCGACATTAATTTTACCTTGATTACAATTCGCTCAATATATGGTTGTTTCTTCAATTTTGTGTTTAATTGCTTAATTGTTTGGCCAGCAGTTAGGTCCTATATACTATCTATGCTATGCTTGGGAAATCCGTGTATAGATTAGAGAAGAGTTGAAGAGAGCGTGATCTTAACCCTCAAGGGGAGCGGATTTGTGGCTAAGGATAGGAATATACCTAGTCATCGTGCTTAATTAGATATCATAATCTTAATGCATTATGATAGATTAATTTCATAGGAATATAGGCGTTAATCTATTGAGAATAGGCGAGTAGTGCTTCGGGAGAAGGCTATGAGAACAACTATCGATTAATTAGAAACCATGAGTGAATTATATGAAAGGGAGAATTAATTAGAATACAATACGAATGGTGAAACAATCACAACCCTGGAATATTTGTCTCTACTGAATACATATCAACATTTTCGTTACTTGATAATTAGTTAATTCCTAGAATTGTAGTTTAGCATAATTACACTATTGGATCTTATTTTGGCTTGGTTGAATAACAATTATAGTGAAGTAGTGAGTAGTTTATACAAGTCTCTATTTGATCGACAATCCGATTTATCATTATATTACTTGTACGACCACGTATACTTGCGTGTGCGTTTGGGAGCAACACCCACCCTGAACAAATAGGAGGCGTGGGGCACAGGTCGCACATAAGCCGCCGGGTCGCACGACAGAAGAACACCAAACATAAAGATGCTCACTCCTCCATTTGAAATATTCATCTTCATAGGAGCTTGTTGATAGTAGTCGTGACCAACAGCCATCAACTCTCGGCTTGTTGGTAAGGTGATAACTTCAAGACCGATTTTAGGTGGCGCACCCTCCACACAAGCACCGCCCGATGAAAGGGGGACGGGGAAAGCTACAGGCCCAAGAACTTCGACTCTTCTTTCTAAATGGGGGTGCTCAAGGCACCTCATCTTCTCATTTTGTCGTTGCTCATTCCCGTTAGGTCAAAGTGTTTGGCCTTTAATTTCATTTCCTTCATTCCTATCGTGCGAGTTCATTGATATTGAAGTGTTAAATTATCATTCCATTGTCTCCCCGATGGTGAGGACACGAATTGCGGTTCCTGATGATGTTACCCCGAAGCAAATGTCGCAAGGGTCAGAGATAGAGGCCGACGAGGAGCACGTACCCCAGTAAGATGCCTACCAGTACTGCCATTGAGGAGCCGCCAGTATTTCTAGTTGGGGGTCAAGTACTGGAGGTGCCTGTTGCTACCCCAGACTTCAAGAGACCTTGGCACAGTTCTCAAGTACAATTGGTACATTGACTCAGGTGGGATTTAATCTAGCCCACCGGCTATTCCACGGATCAGGGGAGGAGTTCAGACTCTCACCGCCTACACTCCAAAGCAGCGATATCATATTGGTCAGGTTCTAGTTGTCATAGCAGCACGACATATGGTTTCAGTTCAGCCCGTGGTTAGGGAAGCAACATCGGAGGAAGAATACCTTGGACTTGAGAGGTACAGGAAGTACCACCCTCCTATCTTTCAGTGGATTGGCGACAGATGATGCCCAAGGTTTCCTGGAGGAGTGTCACTATATTCTTCGTACTTGGGTATTCTGGAGACGAACGGGATTGCTTTTGTCACGTCTCAGGTTCAGAGTAGTGGGTTGGTCAGTGGTAGCGGCATATGAGTTGGGGTAGCGTGGCCGAGTCAGCTTCACTTGCATGGATTCAGGTTTCAGAGATGTTTTGAGGGAGTTTGCACTCCAGTTCCTCCGAGATGCATGACGCGTGGAGTTTGAGCATTTGCGTCAGGGCATTATCTCAGTACTAGGGTATGCCATCAGATTCAATGAGTTGGCCAGTTATGTACCTCACTTGATTGCTTCAGTAAGGAGGAGAGTCCGTAGATTCATTGAAGGACACAAGCATGATACTCAGTTCAGCAAGACCCAAGAGTTAGACTCTGATGCCTCGTTTCAGCAGGTAGTAGAGATCGCTCGTCGGTTAGAGAGCATGTGGGACCGGAAGCGATAGGACAGAAGAGATCAAGAGAGAGAGTTCAGGGAGGCAAGGAGGCCTCGTAGATCAGATAAATCTACTGGTCCGTATTATGGAGGCAAGGTACGACACGGTAGAGAATTTTGGCTCAGCCAGTTCAGTTTTCATTACCAGCTTCGCATGGCGTTTTCAGGTACTCATGGGTCTCAGAGGACTCGTACTGTATGGTTTCCACAACCACGTCGGCAGGGAGGTTATTTTGAGTGTGGAGATGTTAGCCACAGGGTGAGAGATTGTTCCAAGATTCGGACATGTGTGTTACAGCAGGGTATTCGGGTGAGTAGAGGGCACCCAAGAGGGGGAGGCCCGACCCATTGATGTGTTTCATATAGTAAACTAGAGGCCGTTGTGCCAGATATCATCACCCAGGCATGCTTTGATGTGTTAAAGAGGGGCACCATTTGTATTTCACTATATTTTTTTCGGTCGGGACGAGTTCCCTTATTTGTCGCTTTATTGATAAATGAGTTTCATGTTTTGCACTTTATATTCATGTTTGCTCCTGATCAGAGACTCTATGAGTAGTAGCCCTTGTCTATCGTTGTTTTATTCATCCTTGATAGTAGTGAAACTGGAAGTGAGTCCTTGTTGTTCTTCATGGTAAGCTTTATGTGATTTTCCTAAGTATTTGTTTACGAGCTGTGATTTGATACTCCATCGAGATGTTAGTTCAATTAGTGTTATGATTTTATCAGCTGAGACAAATTAGTGGAGGAATTTCAATTGGTATGATATATTTTTCGGTATGTGATTCAGGGTTGAGGGCGAGGTCCTCGTGATATTTGTGATTCGATATGTTTGGACCGGGCTGAGTACCGCGGTTGAAATTTTATTAGGATGGGATCCTTGTGATTTGTTCATATGCTTTTCTTCTTCGTTGTTATATTGCTTTTGGTAAGTCAGTATTGATAGAGAGTTGTGCGTATGGGCTTGTTTGATAGCTCCTTTGTGTTTCCATTTTCATATTTAGTCATTTCGTTATGTGCTTTTTTAGCTTAGCTTACGGGATGTGTGACCGGTGGTGTTAGTTGTGGCTCGGTGATTCGGGTGCCTAATAATGAGTTCTTTGTGTTTATTACATCATTATCAGTATTATGGGGCTTGGAAATAGAGTTCTTTCAGATGTGAGGCTGATTGCCAATGCTGAGTTGATTACGAGCATCTATTGTTATCAAAAGTGTTATTATGATCCCGTGTGTGATGTGCTATATTGTGTGGTCGTACCTTATGGGTTTAGTCATGAGTTGATGCAGCTGGTTGAGGGTAATGGCGGATATGAAATTAGAATCGATTCTTTTGGAAATGAGTAGAAGGTGAGAAGTAGAGGTATGAGGCTTATCGGTGGTGATGGGAAGGCTGTATTGCAGTCGTGGTTGTGTCATCAGGATTATGTAAGTTGGGTTGACATGGGAGCAACCGCGGGTGTGTGTTGGAAGTGTGCAATCAGTGATTGGATGAGTTCAAGGTGAATCTTGGCACGTTCGAGGACGAACGTTTGTTTAAGAGGGGGAGAATGTAACGACCCGGCCGGTCGTTTTGAGAAATTAGACTTTGATCGGTGACGTAAGGTTTTGAATAGCTTCACATTGTATACATCTACCTGCGTGCATGATTGGATTCAGTGACCGGATAATCCGGAGTCGAATTGGGAGAGAATTTTCAATATTTGAAGCTTAAGTGATGGAAGTTGACCGGAGGTTTGACTTTTGTGTAAACGGCCTTGGAATGAGTTTTGGTTAATGCCAACAGCTTCGTATGATGATTTTGGACCTAGGAGTGCGTCAGAATTGGTTTTGGAGGTCCGTAGAGTGATTTGAGGTAATTTGGCGAAAGTTAGAATTTCGGCGATTTCGGCCGATAGGTGAAATTTTGATATCGGGCTCGGACTGTGACTCTGGGAGTGGTTGTAGGTCCTTCATGTCATTTATGATTTGTCTGCAAAATTTCACGTCATTCCGGGTTGAATTGATAGGTTTTGGCACGAGTTTAGATATTAGAAGTTTTGAAAATTCATAAGTTTTATTTTTGGTTTGATTCGTCGTATTGGTGTTGTTTTATGTGATTTGAAACCTCGAGCGAGTCCGTGTTAGGTTATGTGACTTGTTCCTGCATTTAGACGGGGTCCCAGGGGCCTCGGGTGTTTTCCGGATGGACCACGGGTCATTTTTCCCACTTTTAGAACTGCTGTTTTTCTGCTTCTGGTGTTCTCCTCCGCGATCGCGAACAGCCCTTCGCGTTCGCGATATGTTTTTGACGGCTACCTCGAAAGTCTTCTTCGTATTCGCATCTGGATTTCCGCATTTGCGTAGAACCGGTTCCTTGTTCTTAGCGTTCGCAGCCTCTTCACTGCGTTCTCGAAGGGGCTTGCCGGACAACCTCGTTTTTCCTCATTGCATTCGCACCCCTTGTTCCGCGTTCGCATAGGCCCCACCTTCACCTTCTGCGCGTTCGCGAGCCAGACTTCGCGTTCGCAAAGTGCAAATCTGGGCAGCTCATTTTCTCTTCTTATCGAACGCACCCCTTTCTCATTCGCGATGCACAAATGACTGGGCAAAATATAAATTTTCAAAATCGAGGGTTTCACCATTTTTATCATATTTTGACTTCTAGCGCTCGGTTCTTGGCGATTGTTTGAGGGGTTTTCACACAAATCGAATGGGTAAGTGTCCTTCCATTAGAATTAATTATATTCCATGAATTAGTCCTTGTTTTTATCATTTAATTTGTGTTTTGAGTTGGGAAAATTGTGGGTTTATGAAAGAAATTTCTAAATTGAAAAATCATGATTTAAGGGACCAAATGATATCGGAATTTGATAAATTTTATATGGTTGAACTCGTATCGTAATGGGTAATCGGGTTTTGTAAAATTTTGTCGGGTTCCAAGGTGCGGGCCGGGGGGTCGACTTTTGGGTCAATTTTTATTATTTTGTAAAGATTGAAACTTTATTATTCAGAATAGTTCCTTATACGTTGTATGTGTATTTTGAATTTATTTTAGTTGATTTTGAGCCGTCTGGAGGTCTTTTCGCCCGAGAAGTTCACTTTTGAGTACCGGGTTGTTGTCTTTCAGGTAAGTATCTTGCCTAACCTTGTGTGGGGGAACTACCCCTCTGGATTGAGTCTTCTTTGTTGGTTATAGACCGTGTATGCGAGGTGACGAGTACGTACACGGACTTATTTGCAAATAGGTTGGCCTTTTAGGATTCGTAGGTTCTTATACTACCTGTGTATGGATTGTAATTGTTACAATTGAGGTCTTGATTGCAAATTTCATCCTTGCCTGCTTAAATTAGAATTACTTGCTTTTAGATTTCTTCGTTGTCTATTTGATCTTAGTGACTTAACTGAAAATTTTACCTCTCCTATCACCATGCTATATTTTCTTCATTAACTGCCTAACTGACTAGAATTAGTATTATCTAGCCCTATAATTATTTAGCCGTAGTTGGAACGTCCATTCGTTGGTGTCAACCATGCCCGTGAGTCTTACACTGTGAATTATATGATTTTCCCTTAAGTTCTTCTTAGGTTTAGTGATAATCATTCGTGTTGATGGTATTTACTTGGTGTTGCCTTTTTACTGAGCATTGTTCAAACTGAGTTTATTCCATGAAGCTAATTGTTTAAGTGAGATTGGTTTTAGCTGTTTCCCTTGCCGGGACAGTGTGGTTTCTATTATTATGCATGTTGTTGATGATATTGTTTCCATTGTTAACTCCCTTGCCGGGACAGTGTGGTTTCTGTTATTATTCATATTATTGATGATATTGTTTCCATTGTTGACTCCCTTGACGGGACACTGTGGTTTCTGTTATTATTCAGGTTGTTGATGATATAGTTTTCATTGTTGACTCCCTTGCCGGGATAGTATGGTTTCTGTTGTTGTTTATGCTGTTGATTTCCCTGTCTGAATGATATCATTTCATTTGTTTGGGTGAGAAAGAGAGTAAAGCATGAAGGGTGATGTTGTGCCATTTCATATGCATTATAATGTGAGGAAAGAGTGTAAAGCATGAAGGGTGATGCCGTGCCATTGTTTATATTCATTATCATGTGAGGAAATAGTGTATAGTACGAAGGCTGATGCCGTGCCATATTATTGAGAGTCAAAGCACGAAGGGTGATGCCGTGCCGTTTCTATTGATTTATGGTGAGAATGACAGTAAAAGCATGAAGGGTGATGCCGTGCCATTGTTTATATTCATTATCATGTGAGGAAATAGTGTATAGTACGAAGGCTGATGCCGTGCCATATTATTGAGAGTAAAATCACGAAGGGTGATGCCGTGCCATATTATTGAGAGTCAAAGCACGAAGGGTGATGCCGTGCCGATTCTTTTATTATTTGGTGAGGATGAGAGTAAAAGCACGAAGGGTGATGCCGTGCCGATTCTTTTATTATTTGGTGAGGATGAGAGTAAAAGCACGAAGGGTGATGCCGTGCCGTTTCTATTGATTTATGGTGAGAATGACAGTAAAAGCATGAAGGGTGATGCCGTGCACTTGTATTTGTATTATTATTTTTGTTGTTCCTTTTGATATTTACTGCACTTGTTTAAGTGTTATTATTCCGTTGTTTCAATTTGGATATTCATACTGTTCTCTTGCTGCATTATTGACAAGACTTGATATTTTCCCTGTACCGCATGACAAATTCTAAGTTACGGACTGAGTTCCGGTAGAATTATCCTTAGGAGATTATGATCGAAAGACTTCTATTGAAAAGTCTACTTGAAAGAGTAATTGCCTTGAAGAAAATTATGTCTGAAGGACTTTCATTTCAAATGTATATTTGAAAAGCATTTTTCATGTAGAAAATGATATTGAAAGTTATTTATTGGGAAGGTATATTTGAAAATCATGTATCTTGAAAGAACTATGCTTTTAAAGATTTTTCTTCCTAAATATATATACATTTGGAGAAAGCATGTTTCAAAGAAGATCTTTCTATACTGAAGTGTTTATATCTTCAGAGTTTTCAATATAAATTGTTGTCCAAAATGTCTTCACCAGTTTATTAAGTTTATTGGCTAAGGCCCGACGTGAACAGAGTGACGCAGTGTTGAGTTACTAGCGTTCCTATTGTGTTGTAGTTTTTTTCCAGATTGGCTTGTTTTGCTGTTCATTCTGTTGTGTGTTATTATGCTGTTCCGTTGATTGATTTCTGAAATTCCTTCCGTATTACATTGTCATTTTTGTTAATTACATTGTGAAGTTTATAGATAGATGTTGTTTTCGGTCATTTCTATATTCATGTCTGCTTAATTTATTAGACTAGTGGTGTCTTGACAAGTCCTCGTCACTACTCCACCGAGGTTAGTCTTGATACTTACTGGGCACCGCTGTGGTGTGATCATACTACACTTCTGCGCATTTTTGTGTGCAGATCCAGGTATTTATTGTGTGTAGCTGCGCGGTGATTGCCGAGGAGACTCAAGGTAAACCTGCTGCTGCGTTTGCAGGTTTCAGAGTCACCTTCTTGTTTTTATTCAACTGTACTCCCTTATTTCTAAACACTTGTATTAGGAGTTGTAAAAAAATCTCGTAGAGCTTATGACTTGCATTACCGGTTTTAGAAAACATTGTAATTATGTCAAGATATCTATATCGAGACTATTAGATTTCTTTTATTATTGTTGTCATTCTCTAAATGTTAGACTTACCTAGTCTCTAAGACTAGGTGCCATGCCATCACGATACCCAACAGAGTGAAATTTGGGTCGTGACATCCATATTCCTCTCTCCCTGCCACCATGCATGTCCACCCTTCCTCTTCGACGTTTTGGTTGTCATAATTTAGATGAAAATTCAACTTATCAATTAGGTCTCTGTTTTGGTTGTAATAAAGGATGCTGCCATACAAATTTAGCCTATTAGATTCAATATGCAAGCTGCGGAAATCAATACGTTCAAGCACCAAAGAGATATATTTCACTACAGACTGACCAAAGATTCTCAAAACTTTTGTAGCCTAAAAAAGGTCTAATGAGTTGCCGAAATCTGATATCTCTAGCCTCAATTTCAGAGATACAGAGCTCACCCACAACTTACCTAGTGAATCATACTGTGACTTGCATGTATGATTGGTATTGGTTTTCGGGTGGTTCGAGATCGGTTTTTGAAGAATGATTCTCATTTTAAAAGATGTAAGTTGGAAGAGTTGACAAAGTTTTGCTTTTGTGTATTAAACCTCGGATCGAAGTTTTGATGGTTCCGTTAGGTTCAGATGGTGTGTCACGACCCAAATTTCCTTCTGTTGGGCATCGTGATGACAACTAGTCTTAGGGACTAGGTAAGCCTAACATTTACTGAACAACAACAATAATAAAGGAAATCTACCAATCTCGATATAGAAATCTTTACAGAATTTACAATTTCCCAAAACCGATAGTACAAGTTATAAGCTCTATAGAGTTGCTACGACTTCTAAATACAACTGTTTGGAAATGAGTAAAAACGGTTTGAATACAAAGTAAGAAGGTGACTCCGAAGCCTGCGAACGTAGAGACAGGATTACCTTGATTCCCCTCAGCAAGGATCCGCACAATTACTACTAATCAATACCTGGATCTACACAAAATGTGAAGAAGTGTAGTATGAGCACACCACATCGGTGCCCAGTAAATATCAAGACTAACCTCGGTGAATTAGTGAGGAGGACTAGTCAAGACACCCAATGGTCTAATAAACTGAACAAGCATAAGTATAGGGATGACAGAACATGACATCTATCTAAGGACTACGGGATATGAGTAACGACATAACAACTGCAATAAGGAAGGAAAAACAACAAGTAATAGCAGAACACTATAATAAGACACAGAAGAATGAACGGAAACACAACCTAAATCCAAAAAATCACAATACAGTAAAGGCAAGTAGTAACTCAGCAACTGCAATAGTTTTCATATCAGGTCTCAGCCAACAAACCCCAATAAATTAGTCAAATCCTTCAAGTGTAAACTTTCACCTGTAAGTTTTTAAATTGAGGTCTTTTGAATATAATCCTTCCTAATAAGAAAATTCTTTTTTTTTAAAATAAACTTCCTTCAAATAAATATCCTTTTTACATAGTTATTTCAAGATAAAAACCTTTCAAATATAAAGTTTTCAAATAAATATCCTTCAAACATATTTCTTCCAACATCAATATTTTTCACATATAAGCTTTTCAAATAAATATCCTTCAAACATAGTTCTTTCAAGATAAATACTTTTCAAATATAACTCATTTAAATAAATATCCTTCGAACATAGTTCCTTCAAGATAAATACTTTTCAAATACAATCTTTTCAAGTAAATATCCTTCGAGTATAAGTCACCCTGTGACACCTAAGCATAGAAGATTAGAAGCTCCGAACACAGTTATAACAACAGGGAAATCTACCGGGATACCGTCCCATAGTCCCGAATTAATTATGCAGTACAAGGGGATCTCCCGGAATACGTCCGTAGTCCCAAATAAATATGCAGTGCTGGGGGGATCTCCCGGAATACATCCGTAGTTCCAAAGTAAAGATGCAATAGAGGGGGATCTCCTAGTATACATCCGTAGTCCCAAAATAAATATGCAGTGCTGGGGGATCTCCCGGAATACCGTTCTGTAGTCCCAAAGTGAATGTGCAGTGCATGGGGATCTCCCGAAATATCGTTTCATAGTCCTAATTTAAATATGCAACGCAACCAACAGAGATAACAACTATAGCACGACAGAACCTCGTACATCACCATAATAAGTACAAAAGCAAGAATGACAATAATTCAAAGTACAACGAGTAAATCAACTCAAGAAATTTAAATCACAAAGAACGGTAGAACTCATTCACAAGGAATAACCACAGTAAAGAATGCTAGGCGCAAGGAGAACAACTTAACAAGGGAAAAAAAATGTAGCAATGATTCCACAATATTCAAGTAACCAATAAGAATCCTCCGGACGGTTCAAATCTGATCAAAATAACTTCAAAACACAAAAATAACTCAAACGGAACTATTCCAGATCATAAAGTCTAAATCTTTATAAAAATCTAGAAATCGACCCAAAGGTCGACCCCGGGACCGCACCTCGAAACTCGACAAAATTTACATAATCCGAACACCCATTCAATTACGAGTCCAACCATACTAATTTCATCAAATTCCGATATCAACTCAATGTTTAAATCCAATTATTCTCTTTAGAAAAGTTTTGGATAAAATCCCCCAAATCTCCAATCAAAAGATGGATTAATTCAAAAACAAAAAACTTATGTAACGATATTAAAATATAAAATTATACTTAGATACTTGCCCCCATAAAAATACGAGAAGAACGCCGCAAAAATTACCTCAATCGGAGCTCTAGAACTCAAGATATGCTCAAAATACTAAAATAACGCGTTCTGATTTTTTTATACTCAGGGATTTTCGCATTTGCGACAAAAATATCCGCAGCTGCGCATTTCCAGCTGTCATTCCTGCTTTTGCGGACATTTTTCGCACCCGCGGCTCCGCAGATGCGGACCCAACTTCGCATCTGCGAAGCACCAACACCAGCTCTCTTCTCTGACACTAAAATGAGCATAACTTCCTCCTACGATGTCCAAATTTGACGAATCTTTTTGCTATAGCTCCGTAATTATGATAAGGATGCTTCAATTAAAACATAAATTGGAGCTCATTTGATTAATGTGGTACCATATATGCTTGAAGAAATGACGCTGAAACATAAAAAACGAGCGCAACACAACCTAAACCTATCTGAAACTCACCCGAGCCCCTCGTGACCCAGTCCAAACATACGAATAAGTTCAATAACCTAACACGGACCCGCTCGAGGCCTCAAACCACATCTATAAAAGTCGAAACTACAAATCGCACCATGAATCGAGCTTATGAACTTTCAAATCTTCCAACTTCTAAAACTCGTGCTGAACCCTATCAATTTCAACCCGGAATGGCGACAAATTTTGTAGACAAGTCCCAGTTGACATAACAGAGCTATTCAATCTCCCGGAATCGCATTCCGACCCCAATATAACCAAAGTCAACTATTGGTCAAACCTCTCCACCTTCCAAACTTCAACTTTTCCCACTTTCGCCGAAATGCTTCAAATCACCCTATGGACCTCCAAATCCAATTCCGGACGCACACCTAAGTCCAAAATCACCATACAAAGCTGTTGAAATCATCTAAAACCCATTCCGGAGCCATTTACACAAAGGTCAAATTTCAGTCAACTCTTACCTCTTAAGCTTCCAAAACTTGAATCCTTCTTCCGATTTGGCTCCGAGTCATCCGGTAACTGAATTCAATCACGCACGTAGGTCGATATACATAATATGAAGCTGCTCAAGGCCTTATGACACCAAACGGAACTTAAATTCTCAAAACGACTGGCCGGGTCGTTACATCATCCCCCTCTTAAAACAAACGTTCGTCCTCGAACGTGTCAAAGATCACCTCGATGTATTAAAATCACTGAATGCACACTTTCAACCTACACCAACGGGTGACCCCACGTCACCCCAATATACATAAGCCTGACGACACCATCTCAATTGCAATTTAGTCTTTCTACTACCACCGATAAGCCTCATTCCTCAAATTCTCACCTTCTATTTCATTTCCAAGACCCGATTCTAAATGCATATGCAGTATCAGTCTCAACCAGCTGCAAAAACACATGCCTACACCCAAAAGGTACGACCACACTATATAACACACCACACAAAGGCTTATAATAACACTTCTGATCGCAATAGCTTCCCTAAATCAACCCAGCACTGGAAATTAGCCTCATATCTTATATGTCACGACCCAAAATCCTAATTCAGGTCGTGATGGTGCCCAACAGCGGGGTCAGGCAAGCCAACGCTCAATTTACTAAAGTTTCCTTCTTGTTTAATTAAAACATTTCAATGTATACCAATGTTTTAAAGTCCGAAACATAAATCAAGAAGGATATTTAACCAGTTTTAGACAAAACAGTCATAAGGAGGAGTGATCCAATATATATACAAACCATAACCCATAATAACTACCACATGTGTGCCAGGAGCTAGTGTCACAAGTCCTAGGGGCATACTATCAGAATATACAAAACATATACTATACAGTCCTACTGTCTGAAAGAAATAGACGGGAAATAACAAAAGAAAACTCCATGATAATGCCGAGGATCGTCAGGAGAAGCAGCTCACTGTGAAGTCAGGTCCAGCTATGATCAGATTATATCCCTGGTCTGATAACTAGAAGCACCAGCATCATAACCTGTACAATTAAGAACAGAAGCGTAGCATGAGTACATAAACAAATATGTACCCAGTGAGTATCCCGTCTAATCTTGAAGAAGTAATGACGAGAGGTCAACTTTACAATCACTAAGGTCCAATAATATAATATGACAGGATATGATGAACGCAATAGGCATGTAAAGGCATTAAAGCAACAAATATAAGGTACTGAGATCCCAGTAAGTACTAGAAGTAAATAAATAATTACTCCTTCATTCTTCCCTAAATAATCTGTCAAATCAATATCCATGAAGTCAGTAACAATTTATCAAACGCATACGGGATAAGGACAACAGGACAGAGCCATAAATTAATCATCTATGTGCACTGCCGAGGGTCGAACTGCCCGAACCATAAGTGGATCCTTGCCATAATTAATCATACCTATGCACTGCCAAGGGTCGAACAACCCAAACCATAAGTCCATCCTTGACATAATTAATTATACCTATGCACTGCCGAGGGTCGAACGACCCGAACCATAAGTGCATCTTTCAATCCTCCGTGGCGTACGGCCCGCTCCCATGAGAGTAGGGGAAATCACACTCCGCTCGCAGAATGTAAATTGCGAAGCGGTTACATTCACACACAATAATCCTTAACAATTTACTTTCTGTAAACAATTCCTCCCAACTATCCAATTCCATAAACCTCAGGGAAACAATACTACATATAACATGAGTTCATCACATATAATTCATTACAAGGGAGAATACAAGGCATGATGTAGGCCTAACTACCCGGACATAGCAATAATAGCCACTACGTACGGACTCTCGTCACTTGGTACGTACGTAGCCCCCACAAACATTACACATAGCATTTAAATCACCTACGGGGACAATTTCCTATTACAAGGTTAGAAAGGAGACTCACCTCGCGTCGAATCCACTCCCCAGGTCAAGAATGCGCCCGAAACTCCGAATTCGTCTCCCAAGGACCTGAAGCTCTTCAGTAGCTAGGTGAATTGGACCTTTTACAAGCTTTCAGGTCGACAACGGTGGAAAGAAAATGGAGAAAATGAAACTAATCCCGTGTTTTAAAGAAACACACTGCCTAACAGTGGTTCTGCACCTGCGACTCAAGGACCGCACCTGCGAGCAATAGCTTGCACCTGCGGAAAATAGGACAAGGTCCTGGACTCGCACCTGCGTGCAGGAGTCCGCACTTGCGGGAAATGGCCCGCACCTACAAGAACTGGGAATCCCACCTAGGATCGCACCTACGAGGCTGGGACCGCAGGAGCGGTCTCGTACCTGCATCTGGGCAACCGCACCTGCGGCGCAAGAAGCTCCTGATCTCTGTAGCTGAAGTAGGACGTGGCCAACTTTGAACTAACTCGATCTTCTGAGGATCAACCATGATACCCTCTCCGGATACCACATGCCCCAAGAATTCCACGGAATCCAACCAGAACTCACACTTGGAGAACCTAGCATATAGCTTCTGTTCCCGCAAAGTTTGGAGCACAACTCTCAAATGCTGCTCGTGCTCTCCCAGGCTACGTGAGTAAATCAAGATGTCATCTATGAAGACAATGACAAAGGAATCAATGTCTGGCCTGAACACCCTATTCATCAAGTCCATGAATGCTGCTGGGGCATTAGTCAAGCCAAAGGACATCACCAGGAACTCATAATGGCCATATCTTGTACGAAAAGCAGTCTTCGGAACATCTGAGGTCCGAATCTTCAACTGATGATATCCCGATCTCAAATCAATCTTAGAAAACACCCTAGCACCCTACAACTGGTCAAACAAATCATCGATGCACGGCAAAGGATACTTGTTCTTAATGGTAACCTTGTTCAACTGGCGGTAATCAATACACATCCGCATAGACCCGTCCTTCTTCTTCACAAATAGAACTGGAGCACCCCACGACGATACACTCGGTCTGATAAATCCCTTGGCCAACAACTCCTCAAGCTGCTCCTTCAACTCCTTCAGCTCATTCGGAGCCATACGATACGGGGGAATGGAAATAGGCTGAGTGCTTGGAGCTACATCAATATAGAAATCAATATCACGATCCGGAGGCATGCTTGGAAGGTCTGAAGGAAATATACATCAAACTCTCGAACAACTGTCATTGAATCAATCGTCGGAGACTCAGCGGTGGTGTCCCGCACATAATCAAGATAGACCAGACAACCCGTCTCGACCATATGTCGAGCCTTCAGGAATGAAATAACCTGGCTAGCTGCACTAACTGAGGAAACTCTCCACTTCAGCCTAGGCGACTTGGGCATGGCTAGAGTAACTATCTTGGCATGGAAATCTAGCACGGCATGATAAGGAGGTAGCCAATCCATGCCTAGAATAACCTCAAAATCAACCATATCGAGCAATATGAGGTCTGCTCTAGTCTCGAACCCATAGAATGTAATCACACAAGACCGATAGACCCGGTATACCACCACAGAATCACCCACAAGAGTGGACACATATATAGGAGAAACCAAGGATTCACGAGGAACATCCAGAAAATGAGCAAATAATGCTGAAACATATGAATATGTGGATCCTGGATCAAATAATACTGAGGCCTCTCTACCACATACTAAGATAATACATGTGATCACGGCGTCTGAGGCCACTGCATCTGATCTGGACGAAATAGCACAGAATCGAACCGGAGCACCTGAAGACTAAGCGCCACCAGAGTGAACAGAAGCTGGCTGGCCTCCCCCTAACTGGCCTCCACCTCTAGGATGACCCCTGCCGACCTGTCCTCTACCTCTAAGTGGCCGGACTGCTGGTGCTGGACCCGTGGGCTGATAACTCTGCTGCACTGCCTTGCCCCGAAACCTGGGACAATGCCTACTCATATGACCTGGCTCCCTACACTCATAACAACCTCCAAGTACCATAGCCTGCTTCCCCAAAGAAGAACCCTAAATGGACGAAGAGCGATGTGGACCATCTAGCATAGCACTGAAGTAGGAACTGGAGGATCTCTGATAACTGGAATACCCTCCGGGTGAACTCTGAATAGCTGGAGGGCGGTAGGAACGCTCTGGCATGGCGCTGAACTGAGGCCTTGCTGGAGCACCTCGGGGAGGTCGTGGAGGTGCTGAATATGAAGGCCTGCTGGGCTGACTACTGCTAAACTGACCTCGGCCCCTAACTGGGGCACCTTTGAAGTCCCCGGAGAATCTAGCCATCTTGTCCTGCTGCCTCTACTCCCTGCTTCTTGACCGATACCCCTCGATCCTGCGAGCAATATCTACCACGAGCTGATAAGGAGTACCCATCTCCACCTCTCGGGCCATGGTGGCCCTAATACCTGGATGCAACCCAGCCACAAATCTCCGCACTCTCTCGACCTCAGAAGGTAATATCATGAGTGCATGGCGAGACAACTCTAAAAATCTGGCCTCATAATCTGTCACTGACATCTGTCCCTGCTCTAGCTTCTCAAACTGATACCACAGCTCTTCCCTCTAAGAGGTTGGAATATATCTGTCCAGAAACATCTGAGTGAACTGCTCCCAAATGATAGGAGGAGAATCTGCTGCCCTGCTGAGAATGTAGGACTGCCACCACCTGCGAGCTCTGCCCTCTAACTGGAAGGTAGTAAAATCCACTCCATGGGACTGTAATATCCTTATGTTGCTCAGTCTGTCCCTGCACCTGTCAATGAAGTCCTGGGTGTCCTCGCCTCGCTCACCCCCGAAGACTCGAGGGTGCAATCGAGTCCTTCTATCCAATAATTTCTGCGGATCACCGTCCGCAGATGGTCTGGGCTCAGGTGCTGCTAAAGGCTGAACCCCACCCACGGGCAGTGTACCCGAGGTATGATGTAGTGCTGTTGTCTGACCTGCAACCTGGGCAGTAGTGGTCTGGACTCCCCCTCCCGCCTGAGAAGTGGCAGGGTCTGCTGGAAATAAACCAGCCTGGGACATAGTGTCCATGAATCTCATCATACGGCCCATGATGTCCTGGAATCCAGGCGCCGTCATGAAGTCCACTGGAGCAGGATCTGCTGGAGGCACCTCACCCTGCTCCTCTATAATATGATCCTCTGGTGGTGGTGCAACCGGAATAGCTCTGGGATGCCCTAGTCCCCTACCTCAGGCCAGTGCCCTCCCCCGGCCTCTGCTACGGCCTCGAATGGCGGGGGTAGCGGCATCTCCCGGGTCTGGAATATCACATGCGCGTGTCCTCACCATCTGTGAGAGAATAGAAGAATGAGTCTTTAGAACACCATCAACTGCACGATAGAATATGAATAAATAGAGGTTTCCTAACACCCTATAGCCTCCTGAAGATAAGTACAGACATCTCTGTACCGATCCGCAAGACTCTACTGGGCCTGCCCGTGATTTGTGAGACCTACGTGAACCAAGGGCTCTGATACCATGTTGTCACGACCCAAAATCCTAATTCAGGTCGTGATGGCACCCAACAGCGGGGTCAGGCAAGCCAACGCTCAATTTACTAAGGTTTTATTCTTGTTTGATTAAAACATTTCAACGTATACCAATGTTTTAAAGTCCGAAACGCAAATCAAGAAGGATATTTAACCAGTTTTAGCCAAAACAGTCATAAGGAGGCGTAAGCCAATATATATACAGACCATAACCCATAATAGCTATCACGTGTGTGCCAGGAACTTGTGTCACAAGTCCTACGGGCATACTATCAGAATATACAAAAGATATACTATACAGTCCCACTGTCTTAAAGAAATAGACGGGAAATAACAAAAGAAAACTCCATGATGCTGTCGAGGATCGTCTGGAAAAGTAGCTCACTGTGAAGTCAGGTCCAACTATGATCAGATTCTATCCCTGGTCTGATAACTAGAAGCACCAACATCATAACCTGTACAATTAAGAACAGAAGCGTAGCATGAGTACATAAACAAATATGTACCCAGTGAATATCCCGTCTAATCTCGAAGAAGTAATGACGAGAGGTCGACTTGACACTCACTAAGGTCCAATAATATAATATGACAGTATATGATGAAAGCAGTAGGCATGTAAAGGCAGTAAATCAGCAAATATAAGGCACTGAGATCCGAGTAAGTACTAGAAGTAAATAAACAATTACTCCTTCATTCTTCCCCAAATAATCTGTCAAATCAATATCCATGAAGTCAGTAACAATTTATCAAATGCATACGGGATAAAGACAACAGGCCTGAGCCATAAAATAATCATCTTTGTGCACTGCCGAGGGTCGAACGGCCCAAACCATAAGTGAATCTTTCAATCCTCTGTGGCGTACGACCCGCTCCCATGAGAGTAGGGGAAATAACACTCCGCTCGCGAAATGTAAATTGCGAAGCGGTCACATGCACACACAATAATTCTTAATAATTTACTTTCCGTAAAAAATTCCTCCCAACTATCCAATTCCATAAACCTCAGGGAAACAATACTACATATAACATGAGTTCATCCCATATAATTCATTATAAGGGAGAATACAAGGCATGATGTAGGCCTAACTACCCGGACATAGCAATAATAGCCACTACGTACGAACTCTCGTCACTTGGTATGTACGTAGCCCCCACAACATTACACATAGCATTTAAATAACCTATGGGGACAATTCCCTCTTACAATGTTAGAAAGGAGACTCACCTCGCGTCGAATCCACTCCCCGGGTCAAGAATGGGCCCGAAACTCCGAATCCATCTCCCAAGAACTCGAAACTCTTCAGTAGCTAGGTGAATTTGCCCTTTTCGAAGCTTCCTAGGTTGACAATGGTTGAAAGAAAATGGAGAAAATGAACAAAATCCCGTGTTTTAAAGAAATACACTGCCTAACAATGGTTTCGCACATGAGACTCAAGGACCGCACCTGTGAGGCTGGGACTGTAGGAGCGGTCCCGCACCTGCGTTTGGGCAACCGCACTTGCGGTCACACCAGATCAGGTGCACCAGCAACTATTGCAGTTGGTTTTGTTTTGCCTTGTTTGATGCCCGAGAGGCACCTGGGCCCACCCGAGCCCCCGTCCAAATATACCAACAAGTCCCAAATCATAATACGGACTCGCTTGAGCCTTCAGAACACTCAAAACAACGCTAAAACTCAGAATCACCCCTCAAAACCCCTAGAATCAAAACTTAAGAACTTCAAGTTCTTGAATTCGATATCAATGCGCCGAACCGACCTATACTACTTGGAATGACACCAAATTTTTTAGGCAAGTCATAAATGACATAACAGAACTATTCCTGGTCTCAAAATTCTGTTCGGACCTCGATAACACAAAAACACATTCCAAACCAAATTATCAACTTAAGAAATCTCTTATTTCGATATTGGGTGCCGAAATGCCCCCGAGTCATCCAAAGCCCATTCCAAACATACGCCCAATTCTGAAATCATCATACGAAGCTACCGGAACTGTCAAAACTCGATTCCGAGGTTGTTTGCTCAAAATGTTGACCGAAGTGAAACTTGGCTAAAAAGACCAACCTTAAGGAACTAAGTGTTCCTATACAGCTCTAAACACTTCCGAATCTCGAACCACTCGTCCCCGCAAGTCATAAATCACGATAAGCCACTATGGGAAGTTTCATTTAAGGGAACGGGGTCCGATAACACAAAATGACCGGTCGGATCGTTACATTATAGAACTTTGTTTAAACCTCCACAACATTGGCGATGGTGCAACAACCACGAAGACCTCATAATTATACACCCGAATCACCAAGCCACAACTAAAACCACCAGTTACACACCCCTCAAGTTAAAACTCAAGAAGCACAGAATGAAAATGACTGAATATGAAAAGAGAAACACATAAAGGAACTACCAAAGAAGCCCGACAAACAAAACTCTCTATCAGTACTAACCTACAAAAACAATATAACAAAGAAAGAATTAAAGCATATGAACAAATCACAAGGATCCCATACTGATATAACTTCCACCGCGGTACTCAACCTAGTTCAAACATATCGAATCACAAGAGATCACGAGGGTCTAGCCCTCAACTATAAATCATATATCGAATATATATCATACCAATTGAAATCTTCAACTAACTCAGCTTTGCTAATAAATCACAACACTCACTGAACTCTCACCCTGTAGGGTACCAAATCACAAATTAAAACCAAGAATACTAATGAAATCAAAACAAAACCTACCATAATGAATAACAGGGAATCACTTCTAATCTCACCACCCTCAATGATAGATAAGAACAACAATAGAAACGACTACCACTCATAGAACCTCCCAACAGGGGAAAACACATAAACATATGGAAAATCATGAAACTCACCCATAAGTGAAACAACAAATAAGGGAACTCGTCCCAATAAGCAGAACCAAAATAAAATACGAATGGTGCCCCTCTGTAAAAAATCAAAAGCATGCCTATATGACATCATCTGGCGCAACGGCCTCCAGCCTACTATATGAAACACATCAACGGGTCAGGACTCCATCTCTTTGGCACCCTCTACTTGCCTGCATACTCCGTTGTGACACACATATTTGGTGTCTAGGACAATCTCTCACTATGTGGCTGGTATCTCCACACTCAAAGAAACCTCTCCGCTGACGTGGTTGTGGAAACTGTGCAGTACGATTACTCTGGGATCCATAAGCACCTAAAACACTACGCGAAGTCGGAAGCACTAAACTGGCTGACCCAAAAAACTTCTACCATGTCGTACCCTGCCTCCAAAATAAAGACCAGTAGATATCTCCGGTCTACGAGGCCTCCTCGCCTCCCTGTACTCTCTCTCCTAATCTCGTCTGTCCACACGCTCTCGGTCCCACATGCCCTCTAATCGGTGAGCGATTCCTACCACCTGCTAAAACGAGACATATGACTCCAACTCTCGAGCCATGCTGACCGAATATCATGGCTGAGCCCCTCAATGAATCTACGGACTCGCATTCTAGCTGAAGCGACCAAGGTAGGTGCATGTCTAGCAAAATCACTGAATTTGATAGCATACTCTAATACTGACATAGTGCCCTAGCGCAGTTGTTCAAACTTCGCGCGCCATGCATCTCGAAAGGATTGAGGTACAAAATCTCATAGGAACATCTTTGAAAACTGAACCCATGTGAGTGAACCTGAGTCGGCCGGACTACCCAACTGATATGCCTGCCACTACTGATAAGCCGCTCCCCTGAGCTGAAATGTAACAACAGCAATCCCCCCTCGCCTCCACAATACCCAGAGTACGAAGAATACGGTGACACTTCTCCAGGAAATCTTAAGCATCATCTAAAGCCAAACCACTGAAAGTAGGAGGGTTATATCTCTTGAACCTTGCAAATCTAAGCTGCCCTAACCATGAGCTGAACTGGAACTACTGGCTATGTCACCATGACACCTGGAACCTGACCAACATGAACCCTTTGCTCTGGAGTGTGTGCAGCGGGGTGTAACCGAAAATTACACCGCCTGAGCCAATGTACCAAACATGCCTAGGAACTGTGTTAAAGTCTCCTGACGTACGGGGGTAACAACAGGTACCTCCAGTACCTTCCCCCTACTGGAACTACTGGCGGCTCCTCAACTGCTGCTCTGGTAGGTGCCCTAGCTGCAACTCGTGCTCTTCATCGGCCTCTACGTCTGACCCTGACGACATGTGCTCCAGGGTAACATCATCAGGAACCGCAGCTCGTGTCCTCACAATTTGTGAGAGAATGGAGTGATAAACTTCAAACTTCAAGATAAATGAACTCACACGATAGGAATAAAGGAAGTAAAATTTTCCTAATAGTTCCGTAGCCTCTCGAAGATAAGTACAGACGTCTTTGTACCTATCCGCAAGACTCTACTAAACTCACTTATGAATCATAGCACCTATGAACCTAGATCTCATGAACTTTCAAATCTTCCAACTTCTAAAACTCGTGCCGAAACCTATAAATTCAACCCAGAAGACTAAGGCGTATGCTCGGATTCGTGTTTGGATGTTTGAAGAATATTTTGGCTTGAATTAGCGAAAGTTGGAAATTTGAAGCTTTGAAAAGTTCATAGGTTTGACGGGAGTTGACTTGGATGTTATCAAGTTTGGATTGTTATTTCGGGAGTTGGAATAGGTTTATTATGTCTTTAGGAACTTGTGTGCAAAATATTGAGGTGGTTTCGAGTTGTTTAGACATGTTCATCGTGAGTTTTGAATTTGAAATTTTGAAATAGTTCTTCAAGCTTGAATTGATGTGCGATTTGTTATTTTTATGTTATAATGTGTGATTTTAGGCCTCAACTAGGTCCATGTTATGTCTCGAAACTTGTTGCGATGCTCTAGCGGGGTACCGAGGGGCTCGCCACTCGGAAGGTGGTTGAGTTTGGCTAAAGGTTGCAGGACTGGTGGAATCGCGCTTACAAAGGGAGGTGCATAGATGCGATGGCGCATCTGCGGTAATTGGTGCGCAGAAGCGGAAGAGGTGGCTTGGGAGCAAAGTCCGCAAATGCGGAGATTGAATGTAGAAGCAGAAGCGCAGATGCACTTGGGGGTATGCATATGCGATGTTAGTGGAGGTTGGGTGTGTGCATAAATGCGAAGGTATTTTCGCACGCGAGTATGTATATAAGAGGATGTGTCTACCAATGCGGTTAATCGAGACTTAAGTGATTCTAGCACATGCGATGATTTTCTCGCAGATGTGGTACCACATAAGTGATTTTGAGTTTGCATATGAGGAAGTGCTGGGCAGAACATGTTATATTCTTGGGTTGAGTTAGTTTATCACATTTTGGGTTTCCGAGCTCGAATTTGGGAGATTTTGGAATGAGGTCTTTGCGAATTGGTTGGGATAAGTATTTTTTATCTTGATTAGATTATTATTCAAGATTCCATCTTCAGTTTTGGCATTTGATTAATGAATCGACAAGAGAAACTGAAAGTTTTTGGCTAAAATTTTCTAAAGTGAATAATTGGGGTTTTAACATCGATTTGGAGTCGAAATTCGATGAAACTAGTACGCTTGGACTCGTATTCGAATGGATTTTCAGAATTTGTGAGTTTTGTTTGGTTGCGAGGTGCGGGCTCAAATTGACGTTTTGGTTGAATTTGAGTATTTGATTAAAGATCCAACACTTATCGTTTGGGTAAATTTCCTATGGCATTATTTTATATTTTGAGTTACTTTTGGCTAGATTCGAGCCATTCAGAGGTTGATTTGCGCATGATGGCATTTCTAGAGCATCGTTTTGGCTTGTTCGAGGTAAGTAACATAGTTAAACTTGGTTTGAGGATAATTATCCCTGTGGACTATGATATTTGAGATGTATTGGGGATGGAGCACGTGCTAGGTGACGGCGCGCGTGTGTGTGTACACCATGCATTCATGATCCAGGTAGACTTTAGGATACTTTGATAGTGTCTTCTATCATGCCTCGCTACATCAATGTTTTCTCTATGTGTAAGGCTATTTGAGCTATGATTTATGTTAGAAATTATGTCTAGGCTATGTGCTTATTTGTTGAGGCATGACAGGGCTATTATTGCTATTATGAGTCATTTATTTTAATTATAGACATACTCACAGTCATGACGCTATATAACCGTGTATGATATCTCTATCTCAGTGTATTTTTATTATGATTTCTCACATGTTGTTGATGCCTCATATGTGTAATACTGTTGGAATGAGTACTGTGCGATGTGGTTAATTGGGACTTGAGCGGTAGTCATATTCTCAATTATAGTTTTTCATCGGCATGTTATATCTCGATCTTTATGCATTATTTATATGTCATATAACATGTTCTTGATACCTTTTATATGTGATACTATTTGGGCTGAGTTTTGTGAGACATGAGCCATTGAGATTTGAGTGGTTGATGGCCGATGTGGGCCATATAGCTGTATTGTGTTTATATTTGGATCAGGTTGCACATCGCAACAGATTGATATTTGGATCGGGTTTCACGCCATAATAGATTGATTATTGATTAGCGCTTGAGCAAGAATCCGTCCCTCCAGAGTCTGATATTGCAGTGAGCGCAGGCATAATGATATATATGTTATTTGGTGAGGGTCATTTGTTCCAGGCACCCGTATAATGTTTAGTGTGGTTGTGTCTATGAGGGCGATGGGCATTTGTGTCAGGCACCCGTCTAGTGCTGAGTGTGATTATGTGTGTGATGTTGAGAGGAATTTGTTCCAGGCACCATGAGCGTGCTGAGTGAGAGTGTACTTGACGGTTTAACTATGATGTTATTAACTGGAAATTTATATTTGACATGTAGGCATAAAGATGTATTTTTCCTCATGCTAGATGGTAATGAAATTTCTCATCTGTTGTTGAAATTTTGGAAAATCACAGTTCCTTCTTACACTCAAGTTTTAGTGATTTTAGAGAAATATTGGGCTTTGAATGTTATATTTGGAATGCATGCCAAATATTTCTTATTTGCGAATGAGCTGAACATGATATCTCTTCAATTACTTTATTCTACTGTCATCACTATATAATGTGTTGCTATTAATTATTGGTGTTGGACACTGACCTTCTTCTGAGCTCGTCATTGCTCTTAGTCCGAGGTTAGATTTTTTACTTATTGAGTACATGGGGTCGGTTGTACTCGTACTACACTTCTCCACCTTCCGTGCAGATGTTGGAGCTGATGCTGCTATGTATGGTGGGAGTTAGAATTGAAGATGTACATGCTTTCCGGATGTAGCTACCACTTGTTCTTGGTAGTTTTAGATTCGTATTCTGTTTAAGTATATTTCATACAAATATTGTATTTATTTTTATACCAGTTTTGTAAATCTACGTCTTAGCAACTCATGACTTGTAGTACCAATCCTTGGGTTAATGTATGAGAAACTTAATTATTTCTTATTATTATCATTACAATTGTGTTAATTATTTCTTGGCTTACCTAACGCGTTGGGTTAGGTGCCATCATAACTAGGTGAATTTTAGGTCGTGACAATTAGTTTTTTGTTTTTATTTATTTTTAGTGTTTGATAAATATTAAAAGTACTTTTAAGGGTATTTTAAGTCAAAACATATCAACATCTATAAATTAGACACCCTAAATCGAACTACGCGTGTTTGATTCTCATTGGCTGGTGAGATATGTAGGAACCCTTCATCAAGTTAGGCCTCACTTTTGAAAAATGACAAAAAATAAGTAATATGGAAAACCTTTCAAATAAATGTCATGCCACACTTTTTAATCATCCCCAAGTATTTTTTGGTGAAATAACGTCAAAACAATTCTTCAAAGCGCCGAGGGGCTATTTTTGCAATAACAGCCGCTGTCGTTCCCATGAGTCCCTTTTATTCATACTCTCAAGACTTGTGCCGCCTTGCAAAGACAACCCTAAAATCTACTCTCAAAGTGCTGAAGGGTCGTATTGGAAAACCATCCACCTTTTTACTTCCTGCCAAAAGTCATTCATATTGAAACCTGAATTTTGCAAATTGACTCTTTGATGTTCATTTAAAAAAACTTCGATTTTGACCCCTTTGTCCTTTATATGTGGAGAATGAGAACTGTCTAGAACCTAACCTTGTGAGTTATAGACTAGGTCCTATTAGGGCTTCATTTGTGGTGGGGTGACTTGGGGAAAGAGAGATAGAAGTGGATCAACAAGTAATGAGAGCACTTACTGGTTTGTTGAAAGTTAAGCCAGAGACAACCTGATAGAGGCCTTGGTATCGTTCTGGGATTCAACGCATAATATA
This sequence comes from Nicotiana undulata, assembly GCA_005239495.1. Lineage (NCBI taxonomy): Eukaryota > Viridiplantae > Streptophyta > Magnoliopsida > Solanales > Solanaceae > Nicotiana > Nicotiana undulata. Next base: position 28,931 of record ML288265.1, read on the forward strand.
TTTCATTTCTAAAACTTTGAGTTGACTCGTACATTAGAAGAAGTGGCAAGCTATAAATATCCATTCCCAAAACTATTACCTCTTACAAGTTCTTGGACCTTCTAAACATAAGTCGGCAAGTCAGGAATTCAAATTTGGCAGATGGGTGTTGCTCTTTCCAGTTTTTATACAATCGGTATAGGCAGTCAAAGGGGTTTGAGGTCGACGAAAATGGACTTTGTAATAAGAGGAATAAAGCAATTGGGAAACATACTGGGGTTTCGCTTTCATAGTAGCATCTTTAGGCACCTTGATGTTCTCGAGAGAGGACAAAAACATAGACTTGCGTCTAGCTGGAGTTGCCTTTGTTCTAACTACTCATGCCAATAGTACCCTTGTGCCTATGATTCTCTCAGATATTTTCTGACCTTTGACGACCTCCAAAGCCGAAAATAAGTTCTTTGATGGATGCAACATGCTATTACAAATGTGGTTAGTGGAGCATCTTTGTCACCATCCTAGGTACATGAACTATGGTGTAGGTGGAGCAAGTTGCGTTGAATAATATGAGGGGAGGGTAAGTGATTATAAATTGCCAGAAGGGAATGAGGCTTGAATTACCCACGTCCGATCATTGAGTGCGAGCCGGATCGAATGAATTTTCGGTTGGCTCCCCATTAGAGAGGCTATTCATATGCCTGTCTTCATTTGATATTTCCTATTGATGGGACTTTGCAATATTCAGCCATATGCCCAGCATAAATTGTTACGTAAGTTAGGTAGATACCATATGGTTCCTCGAGATGAGGACTTGAGTATTCATGTGATTGAATTTTGTCCAAGAGCTTCATTTACCGAATGGTTCGTCAAGTTTGGAGTAAATGTCAGTATCTGGAACTAGACACTCTAGTGCATGATTTGTCGAAAGGTGAATCGAAAGTAAGGTATGCTATTTGGTACGAAAAAGAGAGCACGGGTGAATGATGAACTTGATAGTCCTACCAAAAGTCCACATGTCCAGGAAGTCACTAACAGAGTGAAAGAATAATGGACTTGGATAGTAAAAGAGGAAGAATACCAGGCTACTATCGGTACCTTACAAGAAGAGTTGAGAAGCCTCTGTTTTGAGAAGAAGTTACAAGCCTAGGAGGCCGAGGGAGAAAAGAAAAGGTCGGCCTGATAGAATGAAGTCCTCCGAGCTTAACTCCTATGGATGAAGAAAGTATCTGAGGTACCAGTTAGAAGTGCGAGAGACCAAAAGATCATCACAAATCCGAGAGACAAAGTGCTACATTATGATGCTATCATGGCAAGAACTGAGAAAGAATTGGGAAGAGCCAAAGAAAGAATAATAAAATTGAGGGAGAATATAGAAAACCATTTAAGGTTGGCTCGCCAAACAAAGAAAAATCATGATGAGAATACACAAGGAAAGAGTTAGGCTCCCTTGAAGAAGTTATGAGTCACTAATCCAAAGAGTTTAAGGCAGAGAAAGAACATTGATATTGCTTGCTCAGCAGGTTGGAGGGTGATGTGATAAATTTGCAACACCAAAAGAATGAGGCCTTAAAAGTGGTTCAATCTTGGGAACATCGAATCTTAAAGGATGTTTCAAGGCCGAAGGGATACTAAGAGAAGAATTAGGGAAATAGATTACAATACCTCCAAAAACTGTGCCGACTATGAGAACATGAGCAAGTCCATGTTTTCTGACCTTGTATTGAGCTTCGCACGCCATGCCATGATCGATCTTCAGGTCCTTCATAAAGAGATAAGAGATATGTCGGGGCAGTGAATGACAAATATCACCAAGACGATTTTATCTTGTTAGAATTTTGGAGCCATTTGCTTTTTCAATCTGAAGTTATTCTTCTGGTATTAGACTTTATCTTTATCAAATTTGTTTTATCTCCTTTTTTATATTTTTATCTTCTGAGTCATGTAATGCAAATCCAAAAAGATTTAGGTTTTAATGAAATGTTAAAAATCCCAAAATTTTCTATTTTTATTATGTTTATTCTCTTAAACTACGTAATAATCTGATTCATGCGGCGTAATGATACGTAGAAAATCCGAAATGGGGCGATCAAAACTTTGTCCAAAAAATTCAGAGAGATTTCAAAAGAAAAATCAGATAGTGAAAAGAAGGAAAGATGAAGAATAAAAGAAAAGAAGGCAATAAATGAAAAAGTGAAGTAGTTGAAAAAGCCAGGATGAAGCTTGCAACCTTTCAAAACACATGCTAGAAGCGTTTAAATTCTAAGTGCATTGCATAACTACGTAGAGTTCCGATCTGCTAAATTCTCCAGACTAACAAATTTGTTGTGTGTGATCTAGATAAGGCCTTTTTGGTGGTGGATTATGGTATCTTGGTTTCATATTGATATTTGACTGTTAATCCATATTTTTAGTGTATTGCTTACCTTATATTTTGGCGTTTTAATAATAATAAGCATGACGTTTGAGCTTAATTGAGTTGTTTTTATTTGTAGGATTGTTGGAAGGTGAAAACGAGTGAAGATTGCACACAAGGATGCCAAAAATACAAGAAAAGAGCATGAAAAGGCGAAACCGGGCGAGGCCAGTGACCAGGCGCCAGGCGACGCCCGACTCCTAGCGAGCAGAACCTCACGCTCAGCCTTGTGACATGAGGGATAAAGTGCTCACAAAACCAGGCCTCGCGAGGATAGAGGCTTGGTCCCTTTCCCAATCCGCAAAAATGTTTCCTACTCGATTTTGGACCTGGAGACTCCGACCCTAGCCTATAAATACCTCCTAAATGTAATTACTGAGGGTTGGTAATATTTTAAGGTGTAAAAGTCTTAGAAACATGAACAGAGCACGTCTTTCATCTATTCTTCCACCCTTCATCTAGTATTCATAACTTTTATCTTTAAAAAAATATTTTGATTGTTGTTATAAACATGAGTAGATAGAAACCCCATTATTCTAGGGTTATGGGTTGTTATTGAATATTGTCGTTTGATGTTTGATGATATTGCTTGAATTATAATATTAATTTGTTTATTCGATCTTGCACTTAATTATTTTAGTGCGTAGCTAACAGTAGAATACTATCTACGAATTTATAGTTGAACTCTAAAGTGGGAACTATAGATTGCATAAATGAATAGAGTAAGTTCTTGAATCCGGGCGCCATAGAATAGATTCACGATTAAGTAGACATATCCTAGTTTCCTTACTTAGTTATTCCCACAGGAGATATGCATGCATTCTTGTTAATTCTATAGACGTACATTATTAGGTTTACTTGAATAAGAGAACGAGGTGTCGAAAGAATTTCGAGAGTATAATAAACCCTGTTAACCAACAAATTAGATAGATCAAGTAATTGAATTAGCTTGAAAACACAATAGGAGACAAGTTAATTCCATAACCCTGGAATATTATATTCCCAACTAATTGAGCTTTCTCCTAAGTGTTTACTTGCTCGTTTTGCATCCTTGTTTTGCATCCTTGTTTTTTAGTTTCATAGTAATATTTAGTAGTAAAATTTGCAATCATCTTCTTCATAACCGTTTGAGCAATTAACTTATAAGTAGTTTAGGTTTGAAAATAGTTAATTATAAATCCTCATGGGATGACACTTTGTCATCACTTATTAATTGTACGCGCATACTTGCGTGTGCGTTTGGCCCCATCATACATCCTTATGTCACCCGGTCAAAAAGAAGCACACCGATGACTATCAAAATCAACCTCCCCATCATCAACCCTAAGGATATACCAACACCGGCCATTACGCAAAAATCAGCTTGGGTTGAGGAGAATAGAATTCTGTGAATCAAAATGGTGGAGATGTGGGAAGCCTGGGAAAATGAAAAAAAGGCCCTAAGTCTATCCTTGGATTCCCTGAAATTGTCCCTCGGCCGGGAGGTGTCAACCATGTTTTTGTGCATGACCTATTCTTTTCCAATGGGTATGGGCCATCACCCAATAATACTAATGTCATGCCTTTCGTTGTCCGCCCTCAGGCACCATTACCAAGAGCTACACCGATGGACATCGCTACAACTCCCATTTATACCACCCTACAACCAAGCATACAAAGACGAATAATGAACCATAAATCATTACCCCCAGAGCCCAACTTTTAACTTGAGGTGATCTACACAACACCTGATCCGTTTAACCAAATCCTGTTGTATGATTTTCATGTTGAGCTTGAGAAGCCCTCCAAGAGTGCTTAACAGGAAGAGATGGCAAGGAAAATGAAGAGTCTAGAGCAAAGTCTGAGAAAAATACAGAAAATTGACTCACCTGATTTTGTTGTAGCTAGTGGCTCCAAATAGGGCAAACCCCGACTCCTCGTCGTTTAGAGCAGGCACAAGATGTGAATACCACTCAGGGGCCGTGGGTTATGATACTGAAGAATATTTGACATGAAAAAGATCTGTCGAAGACCTGATTAAGGTCAAAGCCATAGTGTTAGGGAGGAAGAAGATCCCCATGTCATCACCATTATCCCCCTGCTGGCTCACGATAATGGCATGTAATCAGTGTGATATGTGATGATTGAGAGTATAAGCCCATATACGAGACCATAATAGCTATTTCCACTCCCAAATGAAATTTAAAATAGTCATCGATGCTAAGGAAAAGGAAACACCAATTACCTAAAGCTCCAAGGAAAAAATCGAATCGATGTCGAAATGAAAATTTGTGGTATATGTTCCTAAAGCATTAAACAAGGAACAAATCACTATGAATGCTCCTAATGCGACCAACAAAGAAAAGCTCACCCTGAGTGTGCCAAAGATGTATGTTTCCGGATGGCCACCAAGGAGTGCATGGGGCCTAAGAATATTGTAAAGGATAACAGAGCTTGTAATTATTAATCCTTCTCCCCAGATTCCGATGAAAGACACCAAGATAGTCCCTTTGAATTACAATAAGATTGTGGTCTCTTATAAAAGGGAAAGAAGTTGTAGAAGACGTTAATGAGATGACTCGCTCTGGGAGGTACTATACTCTAGGAGAGTTGAGGAAAGAATCGAAGAATGGGGACAATCAGATGCCTTTAGAAAAGATAGTAACTGATGTAGAAGTGGAGGAACTCTTTGAGAAAATAAAGGTCCATGAATACTCTATAGTGGACCATCTTAGAAAGACCCTACTCAAATCTCCCTCTTGTCGTTATTGTTGAGATTAGATAAACACCGCAAGGGGTCCTAGATTCTACAACAAAGAGCTAGTTGGAAACAACAACCAAACATTTCTTCGAAGTAAATAAGATTTCCTTCAGTGATAACGAATTGTGTGTTGATTGGGCCGGGTATAACAGAGCCCTTCATGTGACCATCAAATGCGAGGGGAATTACGTAAATAGAGTAATAATTTAGGGTGGTTCAGGGGTTAACATCTTCCCTATCAACCCTCCAAGGTTACAGTATCAACATGAAGCGAATCAGGGCCAACAATGTCTATGTATGTACTTTTGATAGAATAAAGAGAGAGACCATCAGAGAAATTGACCTACTTCTGACAATTGCACCTGTGAACTTTCAAGTGACTTTCAAAGTGTCGGATATGGAAATGTCTTACAATGTCTTTCTCGGAAGGACATGGATTCACACTGCTCGAGCTATTCCCTCCACAGTCCACCAAATAGTTGAGCTTGAACTCGACAACCAAGAAATTATCGCCCATGGGGAGGATGATCTCTCAATCTACAAAGACCCCTCACTTCCATGGCTGGAAGCAAGAGAGGGAAACGATTCCATTGTTTAACAGGCTTTTGACATAGAGGTCACTAATATATGCGAAGAAAGGACCCTACTATTTGAACCTTGCATTTCTGCTACATCTATAATGGTAGCCACCCAGATACTGAAAAATTGGTACAAACCAGGGAAATGGTGGGGGAGGGGGGGGGGATCACTAAGCCCATCATAGCATATGAAAAGAAAGATAATTTTGGATTGGTCTTCAAGACCATACAAGCCAATTTAAAATGGGCCAGAGATTTTAAAGAAAATGGTTGGGCCCTCTCAAAGCTGTCCCTCACATCTCCACGTTTTTTTTTTCAAACCCAAATATAATGAAGACCTTGACTTTAGATGAGATTGAGTAGGTTTGTGAGGGATTAAAAGAGATGCTTTGTGAAGTCAACATAGTCCAAGATTGGTGAAGGTCCCAAACACACTAATGTGCAATACATGTGTCTAGACTTCAAGCTTAAGAATTTGGATGCCATTCCATTCCTCACCAGGAGGGAGTCCCGGCAGTCAAATTTTGTTATCTTATCTATATTTGGATTATTTCAGGGTTGTCATCCAGATATTTTAATGTTATTGCATTTTCTTTTGATGTAAACCCTTCTTTCTTTCAAATTCATTGAAATGAAATCAACACTTTATCGTTAATGCTGTTTCTTTTCCTTTTTCCTAATTTTTGTTTTACCCAATCTTTCTTTCAGTTATGTTAATGCAAACCTTAATGACATGATATGCTTGCATCATTCATGCCAAGGTCCTAAAACCCTGTCTAACCTCGAAATAATGAATGAAGAAGTAGAATATGATGAATATGAGACTTTTAGGAAACTTAATAGAGAATCAGAATAATAAGAGAATAATCCTAAGCAAGGGAAACAAAGATAAGCATCCATACTGACTAGAAAACTCGGGATGTCTTGATTCAACTCTTGTTTGAGTTTAAAGATGTGTTCGCCTAGTCTTACGAAGACATGCCAGGGTTTAGCGTTGACTTGGTAGTGCACAAACTTCCCACTTACCCCTGTTTCCCACCTGTCCAGCAAAAGCAAATAATTTCAAAAAGGACATGAGTGACAAGATAAAAGAAGAGATCAAAAAATAGCTAAAAGCTAATGTGATCAGATTTGTCTGTTACACTACATGGTTGGGCAATGTGGTTCCAGTGTCGAAGAAAGATGGTAAACCCGGGTTATTGCTGATTATAGTAATCTAAATAGAGCTAGTCCTAAGGATAACTTCCCCTTTCCAAATATCCACATCCTTGTCGATAATTGTGCTAAACATGAGATACAATCTTTCATGGATAGGTAAGATAGATATAACCATATATTGATGGACGAGGAGCATGTAGAGAGGACCATTTTTACTACACCCTGAGGCACATACGGTTAGAGGGCTATGCCATTCGGTCTAACGAATTGTAATGACCCGGTCAGTCGTTTTGAGAGTTAGCACCCCGATCCTCTAATAACTGCTTCTCCCATGTATATTTATGTTATAGAAACTTGTCGGAGCGTTGAGTGGTAAAATCCGGAGTGATTTCGGAAACTTAGTCCTTACATGTGGATTTTTGTTTTGAAATCAGACCGTAGCTAGAACTGTGTGAAGACAGATCCAAAATGGAACTCCGTCAACTATGTTAGCTCCGTTGGGTGATTTCGGGGTTAGGAGCGTGTTCGGAATGTGTTTTTGAGGTCGGTTGTAGATTTAGGCTTCAATTGGCTAAAGTTGGAATTTCGGCGATTTCGGCCGATAGGTGAGATTTTATCAGACTCGGAATAGAAATCCGAAAGTGACAACAAGTCCGTAATGGCATTTATGAACTGTGTGAAAATTTTGAGATCATTCGGATGAGTTTAGACATGTTTCGACATCGGATGTGAATTCTAGAAATTTCATAAATTCTTAGGCTTGAATCTATGCATATTTGATGATTTTGATGTTATGAGACGTGTTTTTAAGGTTCGACCAAGTTTGAATGAGGTATTTGGGTTAGTTGGTGGTTTTGGTTGAGGTTCCGAGGGCCTCAGATGTGTTTCGGATGCCCAACGGGTGAATTTGAAACCTTGAGAACAACTGAACTATTGTTGGTTCTGGTGTCTCGCACCTGGGATGGTTTTCCCGCAGCTGCGGACAAGCAGGTGCGGAAGGTAGGTTCGCAGATGCGGTTTGAGTGGGGGTTGCTAGTGGTCCCAGGTGCGGTCTGGGTTCCACAGGTGCGGGACTACAGATGCAGCCAAGTGACCGCAGGTGCGGCCCCAGCCTTCTTAAGTGATATTCGCACCCGCGATAGACTCTCTGTAGGTGTGGCACTACAGGTGCGGACCCAATTTCGCAGGTGCAGAATCCCTAGACTTTTATACCAAAAATCTGAGGGTTTGAAATTCATAACTCCAAAATCGATTGAGAGCTCAGAAATTGGCGATTTTCAGTGAAATTCGAAGAGGAGAATCATAGTTAACGTTTTCTAACCTTAATAAAATTTTATATCAATAATCCCTATCATTTTCCTCAATCTAATCAATAAAATTGGACGAGAAACCATGAAATTGGGATGAAACTTCCCCAAGTAGAAATCTGAGGATTTAGGGAGATTTAGACGTCGGATTTTGATGATTCTTGTTCCAGTGGTTTCGTGAGCGAATGGGTGTTCGGGAAATATAATTTTTACCCTATTCCGAGACGTGGGTCCGGGGGATATTTTGGGCGAATTTCCTAATCTTGCGTATTATCTTAGAAATAATTAGCTATTTTTTCCCTTGAAGTGATATTTACATTATGCAATCGAATTGAATAGATTTGGGCCACCCAGAGTCGGATACTCGTTGCAAGAGCGTGGTATTGAGTTGTTTAGCGCAGTCGAGGTAAGTGGCTTGCCTAACGCTGTGTCGGGGATTTTCCCTTAGGTATTTTTATACTGATTTTACTATGTGGACGCCGTGTACGTGAGGTGAAGAGTGAGTACACGGGTCATGGTTGCTAAATTCCCGTTTTTCCTCCCGTGTCATAACTCATTTCATTCCTATATTACTGCTTCATGTTATAACTGATTAGTTAGCATAAGAATGAGCATGCCTACCTATTTTATTGAATTCCCTGTATTTGCTACTTTTTGCTCCATGCTTAGGTAGTTTTACCTTATTCTTGCCTATTGTTATATTGAATTGTTTAATTATGCCGTATCCAATAGCATTCTGCATCTCATATTTAAATTGGGACTACGGACCGAAATCTGGCAACTTTCCCCCTGTACTGCACTGCACTGCATATTTAAATTGGGACTACGAACTAAGATCTGAGAGCTTTCCCCCTGTACTGCATAGCATATGTAAATTGGGACTACGGACTGAGATCCGGGAGCTTTCCCCCTTTACTGCATTGCATATTTGCTGTTGAGATATATGATGTGGTGAGTCGAGGGCTTTTCTTTATTATTTCTTCCAGCTTTCCTTTAAACCCTGCTTATTTTAGCTATTTATATGTCATTGTTAAAACTTATAACTGTCTTATTTTCAAACTCAGTAGAGCCTTAACCTGACCTCGTCACTACTTGACTGGGGTTAGGCTTGGCACTTACGGAGTACCGAATGTGGAGTACTCATGCCATTTCCTGCGCATGTTTTCCCCATGTGCAGATCCAGGTACCGGTACACATCGTTTTGGCTAGGAGTACTACAACACTTGCTCAGGAGACCGCGAGGTAATTCTATCGCGTCCGCAGAATCTCACGTGTCCCCATCTACTCTACTATAGGCATAGGAGATAGACATATATACAATTTCCTTATTCCGTTGTATAGAGCTATAGTTGTATAAAGCTTGTGACTTGGTGATATTCCGGGTTTTGGGAGAGTGAAAGTTGTAAATGCCGACCGGCTTAAGTTTTATAGTTTTTTCTACATCTTTACTGTTTATTTCTATGTTGTCTTATTTTCCCGCATATTTTAGGCTTACCTAGTCATAGGGACTAGGTTTCATCACGAGTCCGTTCGGAGGGTTAATTCGGGTCGTGACAAGTTGGTATCAGAGCGTCTAGGTTCATACGAGTTACAAGTCACAAGCTGGTTTATTAGAGTCTCGCGGATCAGTGCGGAGACGTCCGTACCTATCTTCGAGATGTATGTAACTGTTAAGAGCAGTCATATTCTTTGTAATTCCGTATCGTGCTAGTTATTGTCATAAACAATTCTTAAACTCTATTCTATTCTTGCTTACAGATGGTCCGTACTCGTACCGGACGTACCGATGACCATGCACCCGAGCCCCCAGCCAGCACCGTTAGAGGCAGGGGCCAGGGCAGAGGGCAAGCACGCAGTGCAGCCCGAGCACCGGCGAGAGTAGAGGTAGAGGATCCCCCAACAACCACAGTTGGAGGGGCACAGGAGGTCCCCACTATTACTCCAGCTCTCTAGGAGACATTGGCTCAGTTTTTGAGTGCCTTCAGTACTCTGTCTCAGGGGGGATTACTTCCGATAGCCCCAGCTACATCCCAGGGTGGGGGAGGAACACAGACTCCCGTAGCCCGTACTCCTGAGTAGAGGGTTCATATTGGGCAGGTTCCAGAGTATATTCTTATGCCCCCAGCAGCTCCAACTCAGCATGAGACTAGGATAGCTATTCCTGAGGCAGACGGACTAGCTTTGGATGACGCCTTGGGTTTTCTTGAGGGGTGTCATCGCATTCTCCTCACTATGGATATTGTGGAGACGAGTGGGATTTCTTTCACTGCTTTCCAGCTGAGGGGAGCAACTTATCACTGGTGGCGTGCTTTTGAGCTTAGTAGTCCGGACGAGGCAGCTTCACTTACTTGGGCTCAGTTCTCAGAGATGTTCTTGCTTAAGTTTGTCCCTCAGAGCCTCAGGGACGCTTGGCGTGCATAGTTTGAGAAGCTACGCCGGGGTACCATGATTGTGTCGGAGTATGCAGCCGTTACAGCGATTTGGCTCGCCATGCACCAACTTTGGTTGTCACTGTCAGAGAGAGGGTCCGACGCTTTATTGAGAGACTCCACCCCAGTATTCGGACCAGCATGGCTAGAGAGCTGGATAAAAATATCCCTTATCAGCAGGCCGTGAGTATTGCCCGGAGGATTGAGACTATGTTAGCCTGGGACAGGGAGGAGAGAGAGGCCAAGAGGTCTCGAGAGACTGGTAATTTTTCAGGAGCCCGTGCACCAACAACACGCTATGGTAGGGGTTTTGTGAGTCGCCCAGTTCATTCAGCTCTTCCAGTAGCCAGTGGTATTCCAGCTCCTCCTAGACCTCATGAGCCTTATTATGCACCACCAGTATCCCAGGTGCCTCCTGCTCGATGTGTTATCACCTGCCAGTCCGGCAGACCAGTTCAGAGTCAGCATCAGCCGCCACGTCTTTCGAGGGATTGTTTTGACTGTGGTGACCCTTGTCATGTGATCAGAGATTTCCCCAGAGCTAGAAGGGGTGCACCACCTTAGACGTATCAGGTTCCACGCCTTCCACTAGGTCCTCCAGCTATTCTTCCAGCCCTAGCTGCTACCCCACCATCTCAGGCAACTCAAGGTGGAGGCTGGGGAGGTCGAGGTCGCCCTAGATGGGGAGGCCAAGCCAGGTACTATGCCTTTCAAGCCCGTTCAGAGGCCATTGCTTCAGATTAAGTCATTACAGGTATTGTTCCCGCTTGTCATATGAATGCATCGGTATTATTTGACCCAGGCTCTACATATTCGTATGTGTCTTATTATTTTGCTTCACATCTGGGGATACCTCGGGATTCTTTGAGTTCCCCCGTTTATGTTTCCACTCCTGTGGGAGATTCTCTTATTATGGACCGCGTATATTGGTCGTGTTTGATAGTCATCAGTGGTTTTGAGACCAGGGTTGATTTATTGTTAATCAGTATGGTAGATTTCGACGTTATATTGGGTATGGAATAGTTGTCTTCCTACTATGCTATTCTTGATTGTCACGCCAAAACCGTGATGCTGGCTATGCCAGGATTATCGAGATTAGAGTTGAGAGGATCCTTAGAGTACACTTCTCGCCGAGTCATTTTTTTTCTTAAGGCTTAACGGATGGTTGAAAAGGGGTGTGATGTGTATTTGGCTTTTGTGAGAGATGTTAGTGCTGAGACCCCTACAGTTGAGTCTGTCCCCGTTGTTAGGGACTATCCTGATGTTTTTCCAGCTGATCTTTCGTGTATGCCGCCCGACAGAGATATTGATTTCGGCATTGACTTGTTGCCGGACACTCAGCCCATTACCATTCCTCCCTATCGCATGGATCCTCCTTAATTGAAGGAGTTGAATGAGCAGTTACAGGAGTTTCTTGAAAAGGGATTCATCAGGCCCAGTGTATCACCTTGGGGTGCTCTAGTGTTATTTGTGAAGAAAAAGGATGGTTCGATGCATATGTGCATTGACTACCGACAGCTGAATAAGGTGACAGTGAAGAATAGGTACCCATTGCCCCACATTGATGATTTATTTGACCAGTTACAGGGTGCTAGGGTGTTCTCCAAGATTGATTTTCATTCGGGCTATCATCAGTTGAAGATTCGGGAGCCGGATATCCCGAAGACTGCCTTCAGGACCAGATATGGCCGCTATGAGTTCCTTGTTGTGTCATTTGGGCTTACCAATGCCCCAGCAACCTTCATGCACCTGATGCACATCGTATTTCGGCCTTATCTTGATAATTTCATCATCATGTTCATTGATGACATTCTAGTATATTATCGGTCTCAGAAGGACCATGAGAAGCATTTGAGGACCGTACTTCATACATTGAGAGATAAGAAGTTGTATGCCAAATTTTCTAAGTGTGAATTTTGGCTTGATTTTATGGCATTCTTAGGCCATGTGGTATCTTCGGATGGGATCAAGGTAGACCCGAAGAAGGTAGAGGTGGTGCAGAGTTGGACTAGACCGTCTTCAGCTGCCGAGATTCGCAGTTTCTTCGGTTTGGCTGGATATTATCGCCGTTTTGTGGAGGGATTTTAATCTATTTCAGCGCCTATGACCAGACTGACCCAGAAGGGTACACCTTTTATATGGACTGAGGAGTTTGAGTAGAGCTTTCAGAAGCTCAAGACCGCCCTGACTACAACTCCAATGTTGATATTACCCATAGGTTCTGGGTCCTATACAGTCTATTGTGATGCTTCGAGGATTGGCCTAGGTGCAGTGTTGATGCAGGACGGTAGGGTGATTGCCTACGCGTCCAGACAGTTGAAGGTGCATGAGAAAAACTACCATGTTCATGATATCGAGTTGGCAGCGATTGTTCACGCCCTGAAGATATGGCATCATTATTTATATGGTGTGCCCAATGTAGATGGGCTCCGGGAGTTGATTCTCTAGGAGGCCCATAGCTCGCAGTATTCCATCCATCCGGGTACCGCGAAGATGTACCAGGATCACAACACTATTGGTGGCGAAGGATGAAGAAGGATATAGCGGAGTTTGTAGCCAAGTGTCTCAATTATCAGCAAGTCAAATGTGAGCATCAGAGACCAGGAGGACTACTTCAGCAGATTAAGCTTCTAGAGTGGAAGTAGGAGCGGATCACAATGGATTTTGTGGTTGGACTTCCTCGGAGCTTGGGAAGGCATGATGCTATTTGGGTGATTGTGGACCGGCTGACCAAATCAGCTCATTTCATTCCAGTGTTGACTACATATTCTTGTGAGAGGTTGGTCCAGATCTACATCCGAGAGATAGTCTGGTTGCATGGTGTGCCGGTGTCCATTATATCATATCGAGGTCCTCAGTTCACCTCGCACTTCTGGAAAGCCTTGCATAGTGAGTTGGGTACCCATATAGATATCAGTATAGAATTCCACCCCCAGACAGACGGGCAGTCCGAGCGCACGATTCAGATTCTTGAGGATATGCTCCGTGCCTGTGTGATGGATTTTGGAGGGTCATGGGATCGATACTTGCCTCTTGCAGAATTTTCTTATAATAACAGCTACCAGTCCAGCATTCAGATGGCACTGTATAAGGCTTTGTATGGTAGGCGGTGCAGGTCTCCAGTAGGATGGTTTGAGCCGGGCGAGGCCCGATTGTTGGGTACAGACTTGGTTCAGGATGCCCTGGACAAGGTGAAGGTGATCCAGGAGAGACTTCGCACAGCTCAGTCCATGCAGAAGAGTTATGCGGACCGGAAGGTTCGTGACCTGGCATTTATGACTGGTGATCGAGTTTTTCTTCGGGTATTGCCTATGAAGGGCGTCATGAGATTTGAGAAGAAGGGTAAGCTGAGTCCGAGGTTCATTGGCCCTTTTGAGGTGTTGCAGCGGGTTGGGGAGGTTTCTTATGAGTTGCCCTTGCCTCCCAACCTAACAGGAGTTCATCCGGTGTTCCACTTTTCCATGCTCCAGAAGTATCACGGTGATCCGACTCATGTTTTGGATTTCAGCTCAGTCAAGTTGGACAAGGATCTATCATATGTTGAGGAGCATGTGGCTATATTAGACAGGTAGGTCAGGAAGCTCAGATCGAAGGATATTGCCTCGGTCAAGGTTCAGTTGAGGGTCATCCGGTCGAGGAGGTGACTTGGGAGATCGAGCAGGATATGCGGAGTCAGTACCCTCACCTTTTCACAGCTTCAGGTATGTTTCCATACTCGTTCGAGGACGAAAAATTTTCTTAAGAGAGGGAGAATGTAACGACCCAGTCGGTCATTTTGAGAGTTAGCGCCCTGATCCCCTAATAATTGCTTCTCCCATGTCTATTTATGTTATCGAAACTTGTCGGTGCGTTGAGTGGTGAAATCCGGAGTGGTTTTGGACACTTAGTCCTTAAATGTGGATTTTTGCTTATGAAATCATGCCGTAGCTAGAACTGTGTGGAGAAAGATCCAGAATGGAATTCCATCGACTCCATTAGCTCTGTTGTGTGATTTCGGGGTTACGAGCGTGTTCGGAATGTATTTTCGAGGTCACTTTTAGATTTAGGCTTGAATTGGCTAATGTTGGAATTTTGGCGATTTAGGCCGATAGGTGAGATTTTGATAACGGACTCGGAATGGAACTCCGAAAGCGACAGCAGGTCCGTAATGTCATTTATGACCTGTGTGCAAATTTTGAGATTATTCGGATGAGTTTAGACGTGTTTCGACATCGGATGTGAATTCTAGAAATTTCATAAGTTCTTAGGCTTGAATCTATGCATATTTGATGATTTTGATGTTATGAGACATGTTTTTAAGGCTCGATCATGTTTGAATGAGGTATTAGGGTCAGTTGGTTTTTTTGGTTGAGGTCCCGGGGGTTTCGGGTGTGTTTCGAATGCTCAACGGGTGAACTTGAAACCTTGAGAACAGCTGAACCATTGTTGGTTCTGGTGTCTCGCACCTACAAAGGTTTTCCCGCAAGTGCGGAAGGTAGGTTCAAAAATGCGGTTTGAGTGGGGGTTGTCAGTGGTCGCTGGTGCGGTCTGGGTTCCGCAAGTGCGGGACCGCAGATGCGGCCAAGTGACTGCAGGTGCGGCCCCAGCCTTCTTAAGTGATTTCCGCACGCGCGATAGACTCTCCGCAGGTGCGAAATCCCTGGACTGTTATACCAAAAATCCGAGGGTTTGAAATTCATAACTCCAAAATCGTTTGAGAGCTCGAAAATTGGCGATTTTCAGTGGAATTCAAAGAGGAGAATCATAGGTAACATTTTCTAACCTTAATCCAATTTTATATATATATATATATATATATATATATATATATATATATATATATATATATATATATATATA
>ML288265.1:44834-61318 GCA_005239495.1 Nicotiana undulata
GCGTATTAGCTTAGAAATAATTAGCTATTTTGTTCCCTTGAAGTGATATTTACATTATGCAATCGAATCGAATAGATTTGGGCCATCCGGAGTCGGATACTCGTGGCAAGAGCATGGTATTGAGTTGATTAGCGCAATCGAGGTAAGTGGCTTGCCTAACTCTGTGTTGTGGATTTTTCCTTAGGCATTTTTATACTGATTTTACTATGTGGACGCCGTGTACGTGAGGTGACGAATGCGTACACGGGTGATGGTTGATAAATTCCCGTGTTCCGTCCCATGTAATAACTCATTTCATTCCTATATTATTTCTTCATGTTATAACTGATTAGTAAGCATAGGAATGAGCATGCCTACCTATTTTAATTTAATTCCCTGTATTTGCTACTATTTGCTCCATGCTTAGGTAGTTTTACCTTATTCTTCCCTATTGCTATCTTAAATTGTTTAATTACGCTGTATCCAATAGTATTCCCGCTATACTGCACTGCATATTTAAATTGGGACTACGGACTGAGATCCGAGAGCTTTCCCCCCTGTACTGCATAGCATATTTAAATTGGGACTACAGACTGAGATCCGGGAGCTTTCCCTCTCTACTGCATTGTATATTTGCTGTTGGGATATATGTTGTGCTGAGCCGAGGGCTTTTCTTTATTGTTTCTTCCAGCTTTCCTTTAAACCCTTCTTATTTTAGCTATGTATATGTCATTGTTCAAACTTATAATTGTCTTATTTTTAAACTCAGTAGAGCCTTAACCTGACGTCGTCACTACTGGTCTGGGTTAGGCTTGGCACTTACGGAGTACCGGATGTGGAGTACTCACGCCCTTTCCTGCACATGTTTTCCCCGTGTGCAGATCTAGGTACCGGTATACAGCGTTTTGGCTAGGAGTACTACAACACTTGATTAGGAGACCGCGAGGTAATTCTGCCGCGTCCGCAGAATCTCACGTGTCCCCATCTACTCTACTATAGGCATAGGAGATAGACATATACACAATTTCCTTATTCCGTTGTATAGAGCTATAGTTGTATAAAGCTTGTGACTTGGTGATATTCCGGGTTTTGGGAGAGTGAAAGTTGTAAATGCCGAGTGGCTTAAGCTTTATAGTTTTTGCTACATCTTTACTGTTTATTTCTGTGTTGTCTTATTTTCCCGCATATGTTAGGATTACCTAGTCATAGGGACTAGGTTCCATCACGAGCCCGTTCGGAGGGTTAATTCGGGTTGTGACAAGAATGCATGGGCAACTTATATGAGAGCCATGATTACTATATTGCATGACATGATGCAACAAGAAATTGAGATATATGTGGACGATATGATCATCAAGTCAAAGATGCAAGAAAATCATGTGTGGGATCTTAGAAAATTCTTTGAAAGCCTGCAGAGATATGACTTTAAGTTGAATCCAGCTAAATGTGCATTTGGAGTTCCGTACAAAAAACTTTTGGGATGCATATTTAGTAGGAGGGGCATTGAATTGCAACCATCAAAGATAAAATCCATTCGATATTTGCCATCTCCTAAGAGCAAAAAAGAGGCCATGAGCGTACTCGGGAGATTGAATTACATTAACAGGTTCATTTCTCTACTCACAGCCACTTGTGAACCCTCTTCAAGCTTTTAAATGAAGACGCAACTGGCAAACTGACATATGAGTTCTAAGATGCCTTTAAAAATCAAGGAATATCTGCCAAATTCTCGTGCGTTATTTTCACCAGAACCACAAAAACATTTATTCTTATATTTAATTGTCCAGGAAAATTCTTTTGGATGCATCCTGGGGCAAAATGAGTTCACCGATTGAAAGAGAAAACAATCTACTATTTGAGCAAAAAGTTCACTAGTTACTAGGGTAAGTACACTATGTTGGAGAGAACATGCTGCGCCCTGACTTGGGTCACCCAGAATCTAAGACATTAACTTTTACCTTATACTACTTCCTTATTTATAAAATGGATCCTTTGAAGTATATTTTCAGAAGTCGATGCCAACTAGGAGGTTGGAAAGGTGGCAGATTTGTCTCACTAAGTTTGACATTGTATATGTCACTTGCACTGCAATAAAAGCACAAGCATTGATGGATCATCTGGCAGAAAAGTCGATTGATGATAAATACCAACCATCGAACACTTACTTCTCGGATGAAGAAGTTGACACGATTGAGGAAGTGATCTTAGAAAACTATAATTCTTGGAAGCTATATTTTGATGTGGCCGTCAATGCAAAAGGTGTGAGGCTTGGAGAAATCTTTGTCTTGCTCGCTGGTCAACATTATCCTGCTATGTCACGTTTTCGTTCTTCTCTACTAACAACATTGCAGAATCCGAGGACCTGCATAATGGGCATGAACTTGGCAATCGACATGGATGTGCAAGAGTTGCTCATTATGAGAGACTCCAACTTGATTATTCGAAAAGCTCAAGGTGAATGGGAAACATGAGACATAAAACTCATCCCACACATACAACATATGGAAGACCTTAGTAAATAGTTCAAGTCCATTGAGTTCAGGTACATTCCCCGATTTCACAATGAGTTGCCAGATGCATTAGCTACTTTAGCTTCAATGATCCCAACTCCGAGTAACACTCATAGAGACTCGTTGGAAATCCATGTTCGGGAAACACATGGTTACATCAATGTAATCGAGATAGAATCGGATGGTGAATCATGGTATCAAGATATTAAAGAGTTCATGAAAACAAAAAATTACCCAGAATAGGGAAGTGGAGACACAAAAGAACTCCATTTGAATCTATTGAGATGGGTAGATTCCATAGAAGCTAAAGATCATGAATTAAGTACATTACGAAGTATGTGGACCACACATGAATGTGTATATCCTTGCAAAGAAAATACTCCAAGTAGGCTATTACTAGATTACTATAAAAAAGACTTTTTATTTGCACATGTGTCATCAATGTCAGATACACCGTGACTTGATTCACGCACCATCTTCAGAGTTGCATCTCATGGATTCTCCTAGGTTGTTTGCCGCTTGGGGCATGAATGTCATTGGGCTGATTGAATCAAAAGCTTCAAATAGTCATATATTCTTTTTTGTCGCCACTAATTACTTACAAAAATGGGCAGAGGCCTTTAATCGTTATCTTTAATGTTGTCACCAATAAAGCAGTAGCAGACTTTTTACATTACAACATTATTTTCCGCTTTGGTATTCCAAAAACTATCATTACGAAAAATACTGCCAATTTGAACAATCATTTGATGAGTGAGGTTTGTGATCAGTTCAAGATTACTTGTGGCATTTCTACCCCTTATCGGCCCAAGGCCAATTGCGTCGTTGAAGCTGCAAACAAGAACATAAAGATGATTCTTAGAAAAATTGTCCAGGGTTCTAGGCAATGGCATGAAATGCTGCCTTTTTCACTCCTTGGATACCGCACAACTGTGCATACCTCAGTTAGGGTAACAATATATTTATTGGTTTACAAAATTGAAGCCGTAGTACTAGCAAAAGTCGAAATCCCCTCTCTTCGAATCATTTTTGAAACAGAAATTGAAGATGATGAATGGGAACCTGACTAGACAATTGACATTGATCAGTGAAAAATGACTACCCATAGTTTGTCATGGGTAGTTTTACCAACGAAGAATGGTCTACTCCTATAACAAGAAAGTGCGGCCCAGACAATTTGAAGTGGAGCAACTTGCTTTGAAATGCATCCTTCCTCTCCCGAAAGAAGCTTAAGGAAAATTTGCCCCAAATTGGCAAGGTCCGTACATTGTCAATAGAGTTCTTCCAAAAGGAGCTTTGTATCTCATATACATAGAAGAAAATTTCCCTGATATAACCATTAATGCTAATGTAGTTAAAAGATATTGTGTTTGATATATTTTTCAGCATGAATGTTCTCAAGTTGGGACGATGAAGGCTTTCATTCTTGCTACACAAACACTATCACCCCTACATAAACCCTCTTGAGCCTTGTCCACCTTTTCTTGGCTACCTCTCTTTGGCATCCAGCATATCTGTCCACACAAAAAAAGCAAAGAAAAGTGAAAATTAAAAACAAAGTATTCATGGTAATTAAATTATGTTTGACATGCTTCCAAAAGGATACATAGGAAGCCCTACTTTTGGGTTCGGTCACACCTAACAAAAACCCACATTTTTAGAAGAGTTAAAACCAGGGCAGCGATTACGGTATTTCAGCGATGGCTTCGCCCGAAGGATTTCAAAGTTGTAGTTCAATTCATATTCGTTTTTCCTGAAACCCTTTCAAGATCTTTTGACCAATAGTTGAGAATGTTTAAGATCAAGAAGATCACAGGTATTGGACCTTGCACTTTCAAGATTGAGAAAATTAAATGGGAGTCTTAGTGGTGAAAACTTTCTCATGCACTATAAGGGGATGGTGTGTAGAGAAATAAAAATAAGAGAGTATTATCTGTCAAAACCACAAAGGGCACTATAAGGCAACTGTAAGAAGAAAAAAAGAGTGAGATTAGCTAGTGAAAACCCACAAAGGGAACTGCTGGTTGAAAGAGAGCTTGCACCGCCAAGGCACACTCAAAGGAAGGGTCTCAATTTCAAAATAGAGGTTATGATGAATTTCTGAGAGTTGGAAAGTTCTCAAGGATTATGCATCTAGTTCAAGAGGCACGTCATGTTCATTGAAGTCTGCATGTATCCCTAGATAAGTCTTTCTCTCTATTCCCAAAAAGGGATACCTCTTGTTTAGATTCTTTCTTTTCTTAATCATTTGCTTCATCATTTGCAATCAAAGCTTTTCCTCTAAAATCTCTTTCATTCTAACTTTGTGCTAAAGCAAGGCAAATTAAGGATAACAAAACTAACTATAAGACTTCAATTGAATCAAGTTGATTTACCCAAAGCAACCAGCATTGGCCAAAGGCATTGAGTCATTGATGACTTTCCATGATTGGCAGATGCCCTAAAAAATGAAAGTTGGGAAAAGAAGCTAAGTAAACATGTTAGGAAGGAAAAATTAGAAGTTAAAAGTTTAAGTCTCCCATGGATGAGCCGTACAAGGATACACATCGTCAAACTAGATGTTTGAAAAGTAAAGGTCCCACAGAACTTGGAAATGAAGCTAGAATCTAAGAAGCAACCACCTATCGCTGAAATCAGCATCCGGGTGAATGGACAAGTATAAGCAAGATACCCAAAGCACTCAAGGCCACAAACCGCCACCATTATGAACTAACAAATTATTCTATGTTGAAAACAGAAATTACATGTAAGAAATAACTTCACAAAAAGCAAGCATCATCAATGGAAAATATCATGAAGCCAGAAATAACTTCTCAAAAAGCAAGCATCCTCGAAATGGGAAGTCTTCTAAAATAATTCACTTTTGATCATCTCCCCAGCATACAAAAAGTCATGTTTCATTTTCCAACATACGGTACACCATTTCCTAGTTGATGATATTTAGACATAGGGTACACCACTCCCCACATGCATTTTGCAACATATGGTACATTATTTTGTAGTTGAAGATATTATAGACAAAAAGGTACACCACTCCCTAGTCTCATGCTAGTATAGGGTACACCAACTCCTAGCTATATTTTCCAATATAGGGTACACCATTCCCTAGTTGAAGATATTATAGACAAAAGGGTACACCACTCCAGTCACGACCCAGATCTCACCATAGGGGTCGTGATGGCACCTAGTCTCTAAAACTAGGTAAACCGATCACTTAACAACTTTAATATAAATAGGACATGATATAATATGACCTAGTTCAATATAAAAACAAAAATAGAGTCAATACAAGCCAAAGTGGAAATAATCAACATATCTCCCAGAACAAGGTAGTACAGAGTCATGAGCTCTGACTGAATATATAATGATATCTCAAAATACTATATTGTTCGGACACAAAAAAAGACATTTTCAATGTAAATATGGACTCCAAGGGACTGCGACAGTCGATGAAGCTCTACCTTGGATCTTCGCGGTCAAAATAAGCTCTCACTACCTAGGTTGGCTTCCTCCAACGCTTGGATCAACAAAAAAATGTGCACAAGTGTAGTATCAGTACACCACGGTCGGTACCCAAGAAGTATCAAAACTAATCTTGGTGAAGTAGTGCTGAAGTTCAAGTCATGTGATACTCACTAGCCAAATAACCTGTCCAATATATCAAAGACCGGCAACAAACTATATAACAGAAAATAGAAATAACAATCTCTTTAGAGCAAGTTATAACTACTTAATGCAAGTAAAGATTCAACTTCAACAACAAGTTATCAAATAGAAACACAAATATATGGTACCTTGTGCCCATATTTCTATCACAATAACAATATCCATCATTGTCACTCTGCCCTGAAACAATCACTATATCCAATTGTATCGCTCTGCCCTAACACAAATCACTATGTCCAACTGTATCGCTCCGCCCTGACACAAATCATAATATCTAACCATATCGCTACGCCCTGACACAAATTACAATATCCAACCTATCATTTCTCCCTGACATAAATCATAATATTCAACCATATCGCTCCGCCCAAACACAAATCAGAATGATAATCACACGATAAAGACCTCGTGCCAACACCTAAACAATCTGCTCAACATGTCTACATGTTCCACAATAATAGCAAAACAATAATGTCAAATTTAATCAAATTATATGCTCACAGATTATCAACAAGGTGCAAAAGGACATGACAATAATAAAAATGCATATGTGTGTTCAACATATAAAGTATGACTACGGCTAAGTCAATTAAAAAGATTATGTTCATTCAATCACAAAGTTATTAAGCATGTTTCATATAAAATACATTCCCAATTTAAGGCATATTAATAGCTTGAGGTCTAATCCAATCATAATCTACAAATATCAACCGTGTATAAGCTCGTCACCTCATGTACATGTCGCTTTTCACACAACACGAATAAACAATTAAGGCCAAATCCTAAGGGGTATTCCACCACACAAGGTAAGTCAAGATACTTTCTTCAAGGAATCCAAATCAATAATCTAAAGAGCCCTTTCCTGTCATATCAGCCACCAAATGGGACAAATCTAGCCAAAAATAACTCAGTAACATCAAACACGACTATAGAAATCGATTCCAAGTAGTAAAGCTCCGACCTTTATCAAAAATCAAAAGGTCTACCAAAAATTCAACCTGCCCCGTCCCCGAACCCAACAAAAGTCACAAATCTTGAACACCTATTCGATACGAGTCCAACATTGAAAGTTTCATCTAAATCCGACTCTCAATACGGGCTGAAATCTCTATTTGTCATTTTAAAAAAGTTTTGCCAAAACGTTTAATTTTTCTCGCTTAGACCCACCAATAAAAAGCCAAATTCAAGGATGGAATCATGAATGATAATCAAATTCGAGTCAATAATACATACCCTAATCCAAGTCATAAAAATTACCTCTAGAATGGCCAGAATGCGAGATCCCAATCTCAAAATATGATAAAATAATCTCAAAGATCGAAAATAAGAACTAAATATATCTGCCCAGCATTATCCTTCACGATGCGGGAACTACATCGCGATCGCGAAGAACAAAACGTCAACAGCCATCGGATGGCCCTTCACGAACACCGCCCCTGGCCTGCGATTGCGCTTCAACAACACCTAGGCCTACGTAAATGCGGTGACCTTCCACTAACGCGAAGGCTACAGTACCTGTTTCCCCCCCAGCCTGCAACGAATCTACGAGAACGGGACCCTCAATCTCGAACGCGAAGCTTCAACTTCCCAATAGTTCCTGATCGTGACCTCTACTATGCAAATTGAAGAAGAAATTTGACAGCCACAAAAACACGCTCTGCGATGGCGTGACTCCTTCCGCGATCGCTATGAAGGCTCAAGCACTAGAAAACCAACAATTCAAAACATGATAGAAATGGTCCGAACCCCATTCGAAACACATCCAAGGAAATCAAGACCCCGTCCAAACACATCAGCAAGTCCTAAAACACAACAAGCATCTACTCGAGGCCCCAAATCACGCAAAATACTATCAAAATTATGAATCACACCTCAATTAATGATTAAAGAACAAATCAACTTTCAAACTTCCAAAACGCATGCAAAACCACATCCAGCCAACCCGAATAACCCAGAATTTTGCACACAAGTCCCAAATGACATAATGAACCTATTTTAACTCCCGGAAAATCAATTGGAACCCCATAGTCTCAATTTCAACTCCTGGTCAAACCTATGAACTTCTAAACCTTCAAGTTTTTAACTTTCGCCAAAAAGAACCAAATCAACGTAGGAACTTCTAAATCCAAACCCGAACATAATCCTAAGTCCAAAATCACCATACAAATCTATTGGAACCATCAAAATATGATTCTGGGGTTGTTTATAAAAAGTCAAATACCGGTAAACTCTTATAACTTAAGTTTCCAACCTCGGAACTAAGTGTTCTAATTTAATCCAAAACCTCCCCGAAACCAAGCCAATCATCCCCGAAAGTCAAATAACTACAAATACACATACGGGGAGCATCAAATGGAAAAATAGGGCTCAAATACATTAAATAACCGGTTGAGTCGTTACATTCTTCTCCTCTTAAACAAACGTTTGTCCTAAAACGAGTTTAGAATCATACTTGGGATATAAATAATATCCGGGTATCTACTTCGCTTATCATGCTTGGACTCCCAAGTCGCCTCCTCAACCTGTTGACCTCTCCACTGAACCTTCAGCGATGCGATATTCTTTGACCTTAACTTTCAAACTTGCCTATCCAAGATGACCATTAGCTCCTCATCATAAGTCATATCCTTGTCTAACTGCACCGAGCTGAAATCCAACACATGTGGAGGATCGTCTTAGTACTTCTGAAGCATGAAAACCTGAAATACCATATGGACTCCCGATAAGCCTGGTGGCAAAGAAATTTTATAATTCCACCTAAGCTACTCTCTCCAACACCTTGAAAGGACTGATATACTGAGGGATCAACGTGACCTTTTTCCCAACCTCATCATAACCTTCGTGGGAGATACTCTAAGTAAAACTTTCTCACCCACCATGAATGTCACATCACGAGCCTTCTTATCAGCATAACTCTTTTGTATGGATTGCGCTGTGTGATGCCGCTCCTGAATCATTTCACCTTTTCCAAAGCATCACAAGCCAAATTAGTTCCCAACAACCTAGCCTCTCAGGCTCAAACCAACCAACCGGAGAACGATATTGCCTCCCATATAAGTCCTAATAAGGAGCCATCTAGATTATCAACCGATAGTTGTTGTTGTAGGCGAACTCTGCTAGTGGTAGAAAGTGATCCCACTAGCCTTCGAAATCCATGACATAATATCTCAACATGTTCTCAAAGATCTGAACTGTATGCTTGGACTGGCTGTTCGCCTGGGGATGAAATGACGTACTCAACTCAACCCGTTTGCTCAAATTATGCTGCATCTCTCTCCAAAAAAGTGATGTGAACTAAGTTCCTTGATCCGAGATAATAGACACGGTAACACCATGCAGGAGAACAATCTCTCTAACATAAATCCGAGCCGACTGCTCAGAAGTGTAGGAGGTCATGAATAGAATGAAGTTGTCATGGTAAGTCTGTCGACAATGACCCATGGAACATCAAATCTCCTCAAGGTCTGTGGCAGCCTAACAACAAAACCCATAATGTTACGCTTCCACTTCCACTTTGATATATCTTGTCGCTAAAGCAAACCACTAGGTCTCTGATGTTCTTACTTAACCTGCTGACAATTCAAACAACATGCGACATACTCAACAATGCCTTTCTTCATCTTCCGCCATCAATAATGCTTCTTCAAATCATGGTACTTCTTTGTGGAACCTAGATGAATGGAATACCGCGAACTATGGGATTCCTCTAGAATCATCACCCGTAACCCATGTACATTAGGCATAAAAATCTGGCCCTGATGTCGCAACAGACCATCATCACCAATAGTCACCTCCTTAGCATCATCGTGCTGCACTGTGTTCTTAAGGACAAGAAAGTGGGTATCATCATACTGACGCCCCTTAATGCGCTCAAAAAAAGATGAATGAGATAAAACACAAGCAAAAACCCTTCCAAGCTCCAAAATATCCAACCTTACGAATCATGTTGGATAAAGCATGAACATCCAAAGCTAACGGTCTCTCCCCAACTAGAATAAACGCAATATTCCTCATACTCTTCACCTTCCTACTTAAGGCTTCGGCTACCATATTAGCCTTCCTCGGATGATAGAGAATGGTGATATCATAGTCCTTCAATAACTCAAATCGTTTGCGTTGCCTCAAGTTCAAATCCTGCTGGTTGAATACATGTTGAAGACTCCAGTGATCCATATACACCTCACAAGACACACCATATAAGTAGTGCCTCCAAATCTTAGGCACGTATATAATGGATGCTAACTCCAAATCATGCACTGGGTAGTTCTTCTCATGGGGATTCAACTAACGCAAATCACAAGAAATCACTCAACTATCCAACATCAACACATACCTAATGCCAACACGTGAAGCATCATAGTAAACTATATATGTACCCAATGCGGAAGGCAAAACTAGAACTGGAGCTGTAGTCATTGTAGTCTTCAGCTTGTGATAGCTCTGCTCACACTCGTCAAACCATATGAATGAGGCACCCTTTTGAGTCAACCTAGTCAATGGAGCTTCAATAGACGAGAAACTTCTAATCTCAGTAGCGGTAGAAGGTCTGGTCCCACTCTGAACTACCTCAATCTTCTTGGGATCCACCTTAATACCCTCACTAGACACTATGTGACCCAAGAAATCCACCAAGTCTAACCAGAATCACACTTGGAAAACTTAGTTCTCCCTCAATGTCTGGAGCACAATTCTAAGGTGCTGCTCATGCTGCTCTCGGCTGCAAGAATACACCAATATATCATCAACAAACACAGTGACGACGAATTCCAGATAAGGCTGAAACATGTTGTTCTTCAAGTGCATGAAAGTTGTTGTGGCATCGGTCAGCCCAAAAAGACAACACTAAGAACTTATAATGCCTGTAACGAGTCCTGAAAGCCGTCTTAGGAATATCTGAATCCTGATCTTCAACTAATGGTACCCCGATGTCAATTCAATCTTCGAGATTATCCTAGCACCCTAAAGATGATCAAATAATTCATCAATACACGACAATAGTTGCTTTTTCAATTGATTGTAGTCAATGCACATCCTCATAGAACAATCATTTTTCTTCACATATAGAATCGTAGCATCCCAAGGTGACACACTCAGCTAGATGAACCCTTTATCTAGCAATTCCTACAACTGTTCTTTTAGTTCCTTCAACTTTGCTTGAGCCATACGATACGGTGGAATAGATATGGACTGGGTTACAGGCTAATGCCAAATTCAATATCCCTATCGAGTGGCATGTCCAATATGTCTGTAGGAAAAACTTATAAAAACTCCCTCACCGTAGGGACTGAATCAACTATGGGAGTATCGGCACTCACATCCGTAAAAAAAGGCTAAGTATGCCAAGCACCCCTTCTTAACCATACGTCGTGCCTTCAGAAAAGACACCACTCTACTAGGAAAACCCTGACATAGCCGACGTCACGGTATGCCCAAAATCACATCAAAATCACAATATTAAGTAACTAAAGATCAACCCTAGTCTTGTAGCCCCTAATATTAACCAATCAAGAGCGATATACATGGTCCACCATAATAGAATCCCAAACGAGTGTCTACACATATACAAGAGTATCCAAAGAATTACAAGACATATCCAAATATGAAGAAAAGTAGGATGACACATTCAAATAAGTAGAACTGAATAAAATAAAATTGACTCATGTCTCTGACAAACCATAACAATACATGTAATGATTGCATCTGATGCAACTGCTCACCCATACTTGGGAAGGCATAACAACTAGTGGATTCCCCCTCTAAGACGACCTTGACTCGCTTGTCCTCCCCTTCTAGCTGGATGTGCAGGTGGAGTAGCAACTGGAGTGGGAACCATAACCTGAGTACCTTGCTGAGGTCTACCCCTACGAAGTCCAGGACAATCTCTCACAATGTGCCTAGTATCACCACACTCAAAATAACTTCTTTGTGGGCGTGACTACCCGTACCAAGTCTTCATCAGACGACTGGAATAATTGTTGTAGGAACCCAGTGCAAAAGGAGAACTAAAAGATGATTGTCTGGTACAAATGCTCTAGGGTCCATGGTTAGCTGTAGCACTATGGGTAACCTGAAGTGCAGACTGACTTAACCTCTGCCTTGACGGGTATGAGCCAAAGAGTAGAAACCACTAAATCCTCCAAAACCACGAGGCTTCTTAGCCTTCCTATCCTCCCTATCATGACTGCCGATATGCTCTAACCCCCTAGAAATCTCCAGCACCTGATGAAATGCAGTCTTAGTCTCTAACTCCCGTGCCATCCGAAATTTGAGGCTAATGGAGAGTCCCTCAATTAATCTACTGACCCTTTCTCTATTCATGGAATCCAAGGAAGTCACATGACGAGATAACTTTGTAAACCTCAAAGCATACTTGAACATAGTTATGTTCCCCTAGTGCAACTGCTCAAACTCGCTACACAACTCGTCTTTATGGGTCTGTGGAATAACTCTATCAAGAAAAGGCTAGAGAACTGAGACCAAGTAAATGGTGTTGTGCGAGCTTGTCTCCTCGCCTCATATGCCTTCCACCATCTATATGCCGACTCTATCAACTAAAATGTGGTAAGGTCGATCCTACTCGACTCCACCAAACCCATGGTACGCAGAATGTGATGACACAAATCCAAGAAACCCTATGCATCCTTAGAAGCCCCTCCACTAAATTAGGGAGTATGAAACTTCTGAAACCTCTCCAAACTCCTCTGCTCCTTTACGACACAACTGGCCCTACCTGGGGCTGAGCTACAACTACTGGCTTTACTGGCACAATAGCTGGTATACGATAAGCATGGGTCGGTTGCTCTAGTTTACAGGCGGTGGGAGATTGAGCTCGTCCCCTAGCCTGTGAAGTATGGTGCAACTAGAATCAACCTTGCCTAGGACAAACTCCCGAACATACTCATAATGTGTGCCAAAGTCTCTTGGAGCCCCGGTGTAGCAATATGCTGCTTAGGTGCATTCTCAATATGCTCGTGATCCCGATCCTAAATAGGAGCTACTGGAGGCTGCACAACTGGTGCTATAGCTGTATCACATGCGCCTTTTCAGCCTCGGCCCCGGCCTCTCGCGGCTCTAGTGTCTGCTCAGCTGATCTGGTAGAGCGTGTCCTCACCATCTGTGAGAGAATAGAAGAATAAAGGGTCAAACTTCAGAATAACTAAATCAACACGATAACAAATGAAAGAAGGTGATATTTCCTAACATTTATGCAACCTATCAAAGATAATTACAGACGTCTCCGTACTGATCTGCAAGACTCTACTAAACTTGCTCATGACTCATAGAACTTATAAACTTAGTGCTTTGATACCAACTTGTCATGACCCAGATCCCACCATAGGGGTCGTGATAGAATCTAGTCTCTAAAACTAGGTAAGCAGATCACTTAAAAACATTTAAATAAACAGAACATGATATAATAGGAAATAGCTTAATATAAAAGTGGAAATAGAGTAAATACAAGACAAAGTGCCAATACTCGACATATCTCCCCAAAACTAAGTGGTATATAGTCATGAGCTCTAACTGAATGCATAATGATATCTCAAAATACAATATTGTTCGGATATAAGAAAAATGACAGTATCAATGTAAGGATGGGACTCCAAGGGACTGCGATAGTCCCTTTGATATGCACTAAAATATGCAGAAGTGTAGCATGAGTACACCACAATTGGTACTCAGTAAGTATCAAGACTAACATCGATGAAGTAGTGACGAGGTTCAAGTCATCTGATACTTACTAGTCAAATAACATGTGAATATATCAAAGACTGGCAATAGAATATATAAAAGAAAACAGTAACAACAATCTCTTTATAACACGTGATAATAACTTAATACAAGTAAAGGTTCAGCTTCAATAACAAATCGTCAAATAAAAGTTCAACAATATGGCACCTCGTGCCCACATTTCTATCACAATAACAATATCCACCTATCACTCTTTTCTAACAAACGAAGGACCTAGTCTCAAGGGGCAAGCTTCCCAGTGTCCAACTGCCAAGTCCCGAGGGCTTGTGTCCGCCGAAAGCTTCCTTTTTTATTTTTAGTGTTTCCTAGCAATGAAACTACCCTGCCGCAAATCACAATATCCAACCATATCGCCCCGCCCTGATAAAAATCACATTATCCAACCATATCGCTCTGCCCTGACATAAATCATAATATCCAACAATATCTCTCTGCCCTGACACGATTCACATTATCCAATCGTATCACTTCACCCTGGCATAAATTGCAATATCTAACCGTATCGCTCCACCATGACACTAATCACAATAACAATCGCACAAAAAAGACCTCGTTCTAAGACACAAATCATCCTCTCAACATGTCCACATGTGCCACAAATAAATACAAAACAATAATGTCAAATTTCATCAAAATATAAGCTCATAATTTGTCCATAAGGTGTACAAGAACATGGCAATAATAAAAATGTGGATGGATGTTCAACATATAAAGCATGACTTGGCTAGGTCAATTGAAAAGATCATGTACATGTAGTCACAAAGTGATTAAGCTTTTCATATAAAATACATCCTCAACTTAAGGCTTATTAATAGTCTAATGTCTAATCTGGTCATAAGCCACAAATAGCACTCGTGTATACACTTGTCACCTCGTGTATACGTCACTTTTCATAAAACAAGAATAAACAATTGAGGCAAAATCCTAAAGGGTATACCCTCACACAAGGTTAGGCAAGATACTTACCTCAAACAAGCCAAATCAATACGCTAAAAATCCCTTGCCTCTCGGATCGACCTCCAAACGGGTTAAATCTAGCAAAAACAACTCAATACCATCAAACACGACTATAGAAAGAAATTCCAAGTAGTAAGCTCAAATCTTTATCAATAATAAGAAAGTTAACCAAAAAGTCAACCCAGGCTCGCCCCTCGGGACCCAACAAAAGTCTCAATTCCTGAACATCCATTTAGATACGAATCCAACAATACAAGTTTTAACCAAATTCAACTCCAAATCGGGGATCAAATCTCTCTTTTTCATTTTAGAAAGTTTTACCAAAACCCTTAATTTTTCTCCCTTAGGTCCACCAATCAAAAGGAAAATTCATGAATAGGATCACGAATAAAAATCAAATCCGATTCTAGAACACTTAACCCAATCTAAGTCATGAAAATTGCCTCTAAAATCGCCTAAACCCGATCTCCAATCTCAAAATATGATAAAATAATCTCAAAGTCCGAAAATAAGAACTAAAAATATCTACCCAGCGATACCCTTCGTGATTGTGGGAACTACATAGCGATCGCGAAGAACAAAACATCAACTTCCACCGAATGACCCTTCGCCAACATGGACACTAGCACATGATCGCGAGAACTACATCCCGATCGCGAAGAACAAAATATCAACTTCCACCGAATTACTCTTCCCAAACATGGCCCCTAGCCCGTGATCCTGCTTCACAGGCACCTAGACCTATGCAAATGTGTTGCCCTTCCGCTAATGCGAAGGCTAAACAACATGCCTCCCCCCCGCATGGCACGAATCTGCGCGTACACGACCTCCAATCGCAAACGCGAAGTAGTAGCTCCCTAAGAGTCCGTGATCGCGACCTCTGCTATGCGAATGTGAAGAAGAAAATCTCTATCCACAAAAACACACTCTCCGTTCGCGTGATTCCTTCCGCGATCGCGATGAAGACACTAGCACCAGAAAAGTAGCTATTCCAAACATGATAAAAATTGTTTGAAATACATCTGAACCCCACCCGAGGCCTTCGAGATCCCATCCACACACACCAATAAGTCCTAAACACAACACGAATCTACTCAAGGCCCCAAATCACACAAAATAAGATCAAAACTATGAATCACACCTCAATACAAACCTAATGAGCTAATCAACTTTCAAACATCCATAACTTATGCCGAACCACGTCTATCCAACTCGAAAATACCTCTAATTTTGCACACAAGTTCTAAATTACAAAATAAACCTATTCTAACTTCCGAAACAATAATATGAACCCGATAGCCTCAGAGTCAACTCTCAGTCAAACCTATGAACTTCTAAACCTTTAAATTTGCAACTTCAGTCAAATAGAATCAAATCAATCTAGGAACCTCAAAATCCAAATACGGACATACGCCTAATTCCAAAATCACCATACGAACCTATTAGAACCATCAAACACCATTTCTATATCATTTACACAAAATTCAAACCCTAACCAACACTTATAACTTAAGCTTCTAACTTTGAAACAAAGTGTTCCAATTCAATAAAAAACCTCCTTGAAACCAAATAAGTCATCCCCCCCCCCCCCCCTCAACACTCACCCCACCAAAAATAAAA
>ML288265.1:61458-74099 GCA_005239495.1 Nicotiana undulata
CCCCCCCCCCCCCAAGTCACATAACCACAAATACATATACGGATAACATCAAATAGGGAAATGGGCTGAAATGCACCACTCCCTAGTCTCATGCTAATATAGGTTACATCAATCCCTACTTTCATATTCCAGCTTAGGGTACACCATTTCTTAGTTGTATATATGATAGACAATAGGATACACCACTCCCTAGTCGCATGTTCGCATATGATACACCAACCCTTAGCTACATTTTCCAGCCTAAGCTACACCATTCCCTCGTTGAAGATATTTAGACAAAAGGGTACACCACTTCCCAGTCTCATGTTAGCTTAGGGTACACAAATCAGTAGTTGTATTTTCCAACATATGATACACCATTCCCTAATTAAAGATTTTATAGACATTAGGGAACATTATTGCGTAGTCTTATGCTAGTAGAGGGTACACCAACCCCTAGTTGAATTTTCCAAAATAGGGTATACCATTCTTAGTTGAAGATATTATAGACAAAAGGGTACACCACTGCCTAGTCGCATGTTAGCATAGGGTACGCCAACCCTTTGCTGCATTTTCCAATATAGGGTACACCATTCCTTAGTTAAAGATATAATACAAAAAAGGGTACATCACTCCTTAGTCGCATGTTAGCATATGGTCTATCAATCCCTAGGTACATTTTACAACATAGGATACACCATTCTCTAGTTGAAGATATTATAAACAAAAGGGTACAACACTCCCTAGTCTCATACTAGTATAGGGTACACCACACTTTTTAACATAGGGTACATCATTCTCTAGTTGAAGATATTATAAAAAAAAGGGTATACCACTCCCTAGTCACATATTAGAATAGGGTACACTAATTCCTAGCTGCATTTTCCAATATAAGGTACATCATTCCCTAGTTGAAGATATTACAGATAAATGGGGTAAACCACTCCCTAGTCTCATGCTAGTATATATATCTTACACAAATTTGTAGTTGTATTTTCCAACTTAGGGTACACCATTTCCTAGTTGAACATATTATATCCAAAAGGATGCACCACTCCCAAGTTGTATGCTAGCATAGGTTAAACCAATCCCTAGCTGCATTTTCCAGCCTAAGGTATACCATTCCCTACTTGAAGATATTTAGACAAAAGAGTGCACCACTGCCTAGTCTCATTTTCGCATAGGGTACCCCACTCACTATTTTAATTTTCCAACATAAGGTAAACCAATTATTAGTTGATGTATTATTCTTGGCATGAGGGTTACACCATTTCCCAACATTTTCCTTGTTGTCAATAAAGAATAATTTATGATTCTATCAGAATAATTCACAAAACTTTCCTAATGAAACAGGGGCAGCAAATTTTGTTCGTTTTTTTGTCTTTGATGTTATCTTAGGTCTTTACCTTGGAGCAAAAAAAATGAGGTTATCGAAATAAAAGGAATTCCAGATCCTGATCGGAAGAAAGAAACATGTTTAAGCACAAGATCAACTAGAAGATGACACAGATCATTCCATCACACCCAATGTCACACACGCATATCCTCCATCCCAATCAAGAAAGACTCATACCATAATGATCCGGTACCTGCAAATAAAAATAATCAAGACTCAAGTCAAGGTCTACATGAATAACAAGTCAATAATCAAGACAATGCTTCAAAAGACTTATATATGGAAATATTGTAACTCTTAGTCGATAGGCATGTGTTTTTAAAGCAAATATATCACTAGGAAGGCTTCCTAGTGGCTAATATATAAATAAAATCCTAAAATGGGCCAAAAGCTTACAAGATGTCCAAACCAAAATAGAAGTTGCATGAAGCTACTAGCTAATAAAAGGATAGAAAAGCTAAAATCTAATAAACTAGCTATTACAAAATAATAAGTTCAGTGCTTCCTTCTCCTCTCAGTGTATGTGAATCCAATTGCCAGTTGAAAATACCAAGCATCACCTATCAAGCTCTCACCAGGCGCCAGGGTATACTATCCATAGGCTAAAATGAATTCCAAACATCTCCACCACAGAGTTGAAGCCAACATAGTCTTCCAAGTGTAGCTACTATATGATCTCCATATGCAGTGAACTAAGTGTGTCCAAGTATTAATCATGTGCTCACTCATCTAACTTAACATGTAGAAAAGACTGGCTTTAGGCAGGATTTGCAAGGCAAGAGCCAGGCTTGACCTGACTTTAGGCAGTCTTTGCAAGGTGTTTACCTTGAAAATGATAATTACAATTATATTTGATTTTGTGGTCCTAAAAATACGTGATTTATTTTAATACTAGTTGTTAGGAAATATATGCTAGGTGTGAGTTAGGAAAATGAGATGAGAACAAGGAAAAGCGTGATATGAAATCGAATAGCGGTAGGACGGGGTCTCGAGCTAGACAAGGTTGGGCCTCGAGGTCGAACTAATATGATTGACCGGGGCTGATCGATGAAGGACTAACAGCTTAACATGCCTCGAGGATAACCTATTTATGATCAATAAATGAAGAACAATCAATGAAACGCAATAAATGTAAGCAATAAACCAATGGAACAATAGGAGAGTATGTTTAAGTTAGAGAACAAATAATGTTCTTGTTCTTCAATTTAATATTATGTAAAAATGACAAGGGGTCCCTTTATATAAGAGGGGAAATCCCAACATAGTACATGCATAATTATTACTAAGAGAGGCATCCGGTACAACTATTTAATGTCACGGTACGGACTTGTACTATTTTGGCAGACTTGGTCAACTCTAACCACGTGCCTTTTGGGAATTTCACGCTTTTTCATGATGGTCATTGATTTATATTGAGCCGAGGTCGAGCATGGGGAATCATCTATATGCTCCCTCGGTGTCGAACCTCGAGCTCTGCTTTAAATCTTCTAAAGACGGGCCACAGAGTGCCATAATGATCATAAAATCGGGCTCTCCATTTTTAGCCGTATACAGATAGTCCCCTCGTTTCTTATAATGAAATGACATGAAACGATCTTTAATTATTGCTTCTTTGATATCCCCATTATGATGTCAGCCTCTCAGAATATTAAATGACGTCACATGAAGGCTGCACAAAGGTCGCTGTCAGCACGATTCTCTAGATGCCCATGAACCGTTATCGGTTCGACCTTTCTGCTTCTCAAACATGCCCAAACGGCTTGTATAAATACTCCATTGATTTGCCTTTCACATTTTTTACAACATCGTCAAATCTTCAAAACTTAGCTAATAGTTTTCTGCCTTCCATCTTCTACTGTACTTGCTTCTTCATCTTCCTTCTTTGAAACTCAGTTACAATAATCGCCAAAACCTCCAAAGGGTACCTCAAAAGGAGGGAGCCACTTCCTCGTCACGCCCGTCTAAGGGAAAATCGAGAACTCCTCCTAGCATCAAGCAATGCATTCCTCGTCCCTTTGACACTATCTCCGACTTTACCATCGAGAATCCCACTTCTACACCGGGCCGATGCGAGCTCATGTCTCGGTACATAAGTGTAGTGATTGAGGTGAAAATGGTAAAGGTAGATTGCTGCTGGGGGGAAACGGTACAAGTAGAAATCCCTACAGCTGAGAAAAGAATAGTCACGCATAAAGTTGGCTTCCTCAGCATATATACATACCTTTTCACTTTAGGCCCCGTAGATTCTTCTTCTCCACTGATAGATCTGGTGATTCTCGACTTCTGTCGTCAGTACCGAGTGACACTCGGCCAAATTTATCCCTCTTTTTGGAGGATTGTATACATGATTCGATACTTCTCCAACATGGTCAAGGTAATGACTTTCACCCTCGACCACCTGGTGGTATATCCCCCGTCTCTACCGAGGGGGTTTAATCAAGCTACACCGTCGATCTACCAAGGCATTATTTGCCTACAATGACTAGGACAATGACCGTGGATGGATGAGCCAGTTTGTTAGAGTGAGAACCTCGGACATCATCCCTGCTGATAGGATACAATTCTCAGAGGAATGGAACATGAAGTGTAAGTGCCCCTACATTAAGTATGTTTTATTACCTCTTCTTCTTCTTCTTTTGAATTGACCCATCTCTTTTTTGTTTGATTTTCTTCCAATTACATAGCCACTGTATAGTTCCCCGATGTGCTCCAGGACCTGATGAGATGGATCAAACTCTTGGACTCCTCCTGTTCAGATAACAAGCCCGTTTGGCACGACTTGGCCATGACGCGATGGCAGGCCAAGAGTCATGGTAAGATGTTATTGTTGTCATTCTCCAAATTTTTCATGAGTAATCTTTCATCGCGGAATGTTTGATATCCAGTGCTTTTGCAGGCCTTGAGGAAGCTGTCTTAATGAGACCGCCTCCACCTGGTGAAGTAGAGGCCTCGAAACCTGACAAGGGTAAAAAGAGAAAGAAGGAGACGTCGGTGGAATCTCCAAAGTCGAAGAAACCCAAGACTCCAAAGCCTAAGACCAATGCCATGGTCTTGACTTCGACTGCTACGACAAGTCTTCGTACTGATGATGAAGATGATGACTGTCGCCCTTTGGTACAAAGGGTAAGACGAAGTGCTGATGCTTCAAAAGCCGCTGCGCAGAAGGCTGTCGAGTCTGAGGTGGCCGATGCAGACCCACCTCATCCTAAAGAGACCCCCGATGAGGGTTCGGGTGTAGTCCCCGAGCCAGTCGTCAGACACGATACGACTAATGCTGATGATTGACCAGTTGGAGGAGTGAGTTATGAGATTTTTTGCTGAGAAAGTTGAGCTCGGGTTCACCCTCAGCCACCTCATCAGGCAATATCGGCCTCTACATTATCGAGGTCTGATCACTCTACTACGTCGATTCACCAGTCCTTTTATTGCCAGTGATGATGAAGATAGGGACCGATGGTGGATGAGTCGGTTTGTCCGAGTAAGGACTGCCGATATTATTCCCACGGAGTTCCAGCCGTTTCATGAGAAATGGAATTCCACACGTAAGTGATACGCTGTACTTTGTCATTTTTTGTTTTTGTTGGAGTTAGGCTCTGTAAAAAGGTTTTCTTTCTTTCCCCGGCAGCGATCCCGTGGTTGCCATATGAGGTCCCCGACCTAGCGGATTGGACTCGGAGACTGGCATCTTGTTCGACTTACGATGAGCGTAAGTGGCGAGACCTATCGAAAAGTAGATGGGAGGAAAAACACCATCGTAAGTGTCGTATGATTCCTTTCTTTAAGTCCCTTTATGTTTACTAACTTCTTTGTTGCAGGCATTGGAGAATTTTGCGAGATGAGACCGTGCCCTCTTGGAGACGAGGAAGGATTGTCAGCTTCGGGGCCGAGGAGTGATAATAAATGGAAGGGATCCTCGAGAGACGAGGATATTCATAGTGAGGCGGGGCCTGCCCCGAGGTATAAAGAAGACGTTGTCACTATGGAAGATCTCGTATTCATCTGCCGGTGCACGGGCGATAATGTAATCTAGGGGATGGCTCCACTTCGATCTCGAGTTGAGAAATCGCCCGAGGCTGTTATGTTTGTTTGATCCAAGGCTTCTAACCTCGAAGGAGAGGCTCCGCAGGAGAGGAAAAGCAAAGCTATTTTACCACCGTCTTCTTCTCCCCTCGAAGGTACTTCGAGGGATGTTCGAGGTCAGGGGCTGTCTGGATCAAATAGAGTTCCGACTAATCGCGTCCCCATTTAGAGTAGGTTAACTGGGGCCGATGGGACCAGACCAGTAGACGCGTGCTCGACCCTCGAGGAGGCTCAGCGGCTCTGTTCTGAGGTGAGTTTTGATGAACTTTATGTATTTCTCAGCTTCCTATTTTTGTCTTTTATACTGAAGTTTCCTTTTCATAGGCCTTCGACAAGCTCAAGTCCAAGTTGCTTCACTGTGAGGTTAGGTTGCAAAAAGCCTTGGACGAGGAGAGATCCCTCAGGCTTCTTTGTGATAAAAAAATCAAGAGAGTTGATACACCTTCGATATGAGATAAATCGACTTACGAGGCCACCTCAAGAGATATGTAAACTTTGTTTTGAGGGAATACATGTTTCTTCTCCCATCTTCGGAGATTAGTGTTTCCATATCTTAGTTGCAGAGAAATATGGAAGACCTGGAACACCTTAGGGGTAAAGTTGGCCAGGCTATCTTCGAATGCAACCAATTGAAGGCACATATGGATGCCCATGTTGTGGCCAAAAGGAATGCTTAAGCTAAGGCCTCCGCAATCGAGGTACAACTCCACAATGCCCGAGAAACTAACTCGGTTTAGACGAGAAGAGTTGCTAAGCTCGAAACTGATTTGTTAAAGATGAAGGCCGAGGTCGTGGATGCTCGGGCTTAAACCGAAGAGGCTCGGTCGAAGGCCGATAAGAAGGTGTACATTTATCTGAAAGATGCTGCCGAATCTCGCATGAAGCTGAGGGGGGCATTCGATCGTGAGAGTAGAAGTAATGAATACGCCCGATACAAATCCCGGAGGGAAACCCTCGAGGAGATCCTTGCTGGGTCTTTTATCTCTCGGAGGAGATAGAGTAGGCCAAGGCAGATGAATATGACGCCAAGTTCCTTGTATCCGATTATGAAGACAATGAGGAAGACGATAAGGGAGCTGGTCCCACGGAGGTCGACGGAGCCGTAGTCCCCGAGGGGAAAATAGACTAGTCTTTTTCTTCTTGATTCTTTCTATAAAGCTCTCAGAGAGCATTGTAAATGTACCCTTGTATTATTACATATATAAAACGAAACCTTTCGGCTTTCCCTTTATAGAAGATTTCACTAGCTTGTGTCTTTGTTTCTGCTTTATATTTTGATGTTCATCAATAATTGGTCCGATAAGTTGGACCTCGAATTGGAACCCTTGGGGTTTGATGCTCGATGAGCAATAGGTTATAGTTAACCGCTTAGGGCTCAGTCCTTGAATCAAATTTGACTTAGGCTCGTCGACCCTTAGGTTTTTAATTCGGCCATGAGGCTCTTAAAGCTGGCCCTTAGGCTCTTACGCGTTGTCCATTAGGCTTGTTTTAGATCGGCCATGAGGCTCTTTGGTGGCGCTTAGGCTCGTACACATTGGCCCTTAGGTTTGTTTTAGGTCGTTCTTGCGGCTCTTTAGGCTGGCGCTTAGGCTCTTATGCATTGGGTCGGTACGACCTGTGATATGGCTATATTTTTCCCTTGTTAAATACTTTTGAAGTTTTTGAGTTCGTCCGACTCTTCAACGGTTCGATAAGAACCTCGATTATGAGTCGATATGTGACGACATATGAGCACCTCGGGAGGTTCTCTCAGTGGCTGATTGTTTCGAAGCCTTTTCATTATTTGGAGCTGATATGATCGAAGCTCTTTTGCTTATGCCGAAGGTAGCCTGATTAACCGCTTCTTTTCAAAGTAATTTTGAAGTATTTGAAGGCCTGTGATTTTATGGCGATGGTCGGACGTCTCCTAGTCACGTTAGTTTGGCCGGAGCCTTATGACCGTAGTCATTGTGTTCGGCCGTAGCCTTTTAGTCCCCGAGTAAGGTAGTCTCGGCGTCGATATCGAGGGTGTGTCTTTTTAGGGGTCTTACAAGTTCGGATATATAGCCTTAAATTTGAGATAGGGATTATGCCTTTTTTAAGGTCTGACAAATTTGGACATGCCTTACTTGAGGTCTTACAAACTTGGTCATGCTTTGATTGAGGTCTTACAGATTTGGTCATGCCTTGCTTGAGGTCTTACAGATTTGGTATTGACTCATTAAGGGCTTATAGATTTGATGTTGCCTCATTGAGGGCTTATAAATTTGATATTGCCTTATTGAGGGCTTATAGATTTGATATTGCCTCTTCGAGGGCTTACACTGTTGAGCATGCCTCATCGAGGTCTTACAGATTCTGTGTTGCCTCATTGAGGGCTTACATTCTTGACATTGCCTCGTTGAGGGCTTATATTTTGATGTTGCCTCTTTGAGGTCTTAAGAGCTCGGGGTTGCCTCATTGAGGGCTTATGATTCCGAGTTTGTACGATTTGGCGAGTTGACTGTTGACGACAGTCCACGAGTGTTCAGGCGTTTTCGGCCCTGGGGCCGCTTCTTGCGAGAACAGCGAACTTCTTCGAAGCATGAAATGTTCTGATGATAAAAGATACTCCTTTGATTACTTGGTACAAGCATACATGATTTTGCCTTTGAGGGTCCGATTATTCTACGCGGACACGGTTCATTCGACCATTTGGTCCGATACATCATTCTCTTGTCGAGACACTCTTTGGCATATTTCAATTTCTTTGAGGGGGTGATCTCCTGGGGGGACGCCCCCCAGTATTTGAGGTTGATTGAAGAGATACCTTTAATATTTGATGAGTTCTCCCTAGGTAGCATATGGATGTTGCCTCGTTAAAAACCTCGTCGGTAAAACTCATTTGGGATAAAACCCGATTTGTGGGAAAAAGAGCGCAATGCATTCTTTAAAAGCTAAGGTCTTCGAGTTGGAGGGTGCTTCGATTCCTCTCAATCGAATACCTGCAACTAAGTTAGTGTAAGACGTAAACGAAAAGGGAGAGGGTTATACCTTAGAAGTGATGGTGTTTGAGCCTCGATATGCTTCAACTGCTTGTTCCGAGTATGCAGCACGGTCCTTTGTTAGTCCATTCGGGAGCAACCGAGAATGTAGTTTGTGACCATTACTTGGTTGTTTGCTTGTCCTTTGGCTCCTTCGATGTAGAAGGTGCTGATGCCGCGGCCACATCATGCACCGCGAACATCTCTCTTGCTACATGTTGTCGTATATCATTTTCATTCCACCCTTCATTGGAAACTTCATCATTCGATGAAGGGTTGACGATACTGATCTCATGCAGTGTATCCATGGCCTTTCGAGTAAGGCATTGTACCTCATGTCCCCTTCGATGACATGAAACTTAGTATCTTAGGTTGTACCGGCCACGCTGACCGGGAGGATGATCTCCCCTTTCGTTTTCTCGCTCGCCATGATGAATCAATTGAGGACTCGAGAGGCAGGCACGATCTAGTCGAGTTGTCCGAGCTGCTCCACCACCCTCGACCTGATTATGTTGGCCGAGCTACCTGGATCCATGAGCACACGTTTAATTTGAAATTTATTAAAAAGAAAAGAAATTTACCAATGTGTCGTTATGAGGATGAGACAGGGTATCGATGTCCTCTTTGCTGAATGTGACAGCGTCTTCGGGTTTGTAGCTCCGAGTTAGCTTTTCCTTGGGGATGGATATTTTTGTTTGTCTGACAACGGGTTCCTGCGGGATGTCGATTCCTCCAACGATCATGTGGATGACGTGTTGTGGTTATTTTGTTTCATTTTTCCTTTTTGCCTCTCTTTCACGAAATTGATTTTTAGCTC
Source organism: Nicotiana undulata (assembly GCA_005239495.1). Lineage (NCBI taxonomy): Eukaryota > Viridiplantae > Streptophyta > Magnoliopsida > Solanales > Solanaceae > Nicotiana > Nicotiana undulata. The sequence goes on from ML288265.1 coordinate 70,733, forward strand.
GATCGCTGAGGAACTCTCGGAGGTGCCATTTGCTTATTAGTCAGGCTACTTCTTCTCGGAGCTGTCTGCAATCTTCGGTCCTATGACTGTGTGTGCTGTGAAATTCGCACACCAGGTTAGGTTTCCTTTGCGCAGGATCTGATAGTATGGGGTTTGGCCACCTGGTATCTTTGATTTTACCTATGGCCGATACGATGTCTGAAAAATCAATGTTGAAGTTGTACTCAGATAATCGGGGTGCTTCCACCGGCCCTGTGTGTCTGTCGAACCTAGCTTTTTTCACGAGTCGCCGAGAATTCTGACCTCGATCCAACCTCCGGTCGTTTCGAGGTATGTTGCGCCTTGGGGCATTTCTTTGATCTTTGGTGTATGGTTGGTACCTTTCCTTGTTTGGCCTTGGTTCCTATGCTAGGAGCCTGCTAGGATACACTGAACCCGAGGGGGCTCCCAGTTGGTCGTCCTCGACCCTGGTTTTTAATTGATACCGATTGTTGACATCCTCCCAAGTTCAACCAATTTATGCTTTAGATGCTTCGAAGCTATCAATCTCCGTTCGTTCAAACCTTGAGTGAAGGCTTGCACTGCCCAGTCATTGGAGACAGGTGGTAATTCCATTCTCTCCATTTGAAAGTGAGATACAAAATACCATAGCATCTCATTTTCTCTCTGTTTGATTTTGAAGATGTCAGATTTCCTTGTAGCAACCTTGATGGCACCGACATGTGCTTTTATGAAAGAGTTTTCCAGCATGGCAAACGAGTCTATTGAATTCGGGGGTAGGTTGTGGTACCACAACATGGCCCCCTTTAGCAGCGTTTCTCCAAAAATTTTCAACAGGACGAATTCAATCTCGTCCTCTTTCAGGTCGTTTCCTTTCACAGCACAAGTGTAAGCAATGATGTGCTCATTGGGGTCCGAGGTCCCGTTGTACTTCGAGAGATCGGGAATTCTGAATTTCATCGGGATGGGATTTGGAGCAGCACTTGAGGGGAATGGCTTTTGCACGAACTTCTTGAATCTACACCCTTCAGAATCAGGGGTGCGCCCGGGATTTGACCGACCCTCGAATTGTAGGTCTCCGCCTTTTTATCGTTAGCTTCAATCTTATTTTTGACTGATTCAATCCTCTTTGTGAGGTCCTCGAGCATTTTCATAATAGCGGAGTCGGTTGCTGACCCGTTGTTGCTCGATCTTTCTGGTGCTTGTTCGACTCGAGGAGCTGCTTCCGGTGGTGCTATTCTTGGAATTTTTTGATGGCTTTGTAGTTGAGCAATAGACAACTGTTGTGCCTGTAACATTTCAATAATAACGTGAAGGCTACCGTTTCTTTCCTCCCAAGCTGGAGTTTTCTAAGCTTCCTGTTGGTTTCCCCGGTGTATACTCCCGTCAGTATGGGAGCTTATATCGACATGTTGGGCATTGCGTGACCCCACATCCACGGGGATTGGCTCTGGTTCGTCCTCAGGATTTTGCAGTGGTACACCGGCACCTGAAATAGCTACGCCATTCCCTCCATAGTCCTCAGGACCGTTATTTTCATGTGCATTAACTGAGTTAGACATTTTTTACCTGAAATCAAAGACTCTTGGATAAGAAAAAGTGTGAAGGATAACTTGTGTTTTTCAGTAAACCAGTACTAAAACAATCACTATTATTTTTAGCCCCACGGTAGGCGCCAAACTGTATACCTTGAAAATGGTAATTACAGTTATATTTGATTTTGTGATTCTAAAAATACGTGATTTATTTTAATAATAGTTGTTAGGCAATATATGCTAGGTGTGAGTTAGGAAAATGAGATGAGAACAAGGAACAACGTGATATGCAAACCGAACAGCTATAGGACATGGTCTCGAGCTAGACAAGGCTGGGCCTCGAGGTCGAACTAATATGCTTGACCGGGGATGATTGATGAAGGACTAACAACTTAACGAGCCTCTAGGATAGCCTCTTTATGATAAATAATGAGCAATAAATGAAAAGAAATAAATGAAACATAATAAATGTAATAAATGAATCAATGGAACAATAAGAGAGTATGTTTAAGTTAGAGAGCAGAGAATGTTCTTGTACTTCTATTGAATATCATGTGCCCAAAAAATGACAAGGGTCCCCTTTATATAGGAGGGGAAATCCCAACATAGTACATGCATAATTATTATAAAGAGAGGCAGCTGGTACAACTATTTAATATCACGGTACAGACTTGTACTATTCTAGCAGACTTGGTCAGCTCTAACCACGTGCCTTTTGGTAAATTCCCGCTTTTTCATGATGGTCACTAATTTATATTGTGCAGAGGTCGAGCGTGGGGAATCCTCGATATGCTCCCTCGGTATCGAAACTTGAGCTGTGCTTCGAACCCTCTGAAGCCGGGCCACGAAATTCCATAATTATCATAAAATCGGGCTCTCCGTTTTTTGCTGTATACATAAGGCTAAAGCCAGGCTTTAGCCTAGAGCTGGCTTTAGGCAGGCTTTGCAAGGCGAAACCTAGGCTTCAACTGGCTTTAGGCAGGCTTTGAAAGGAAAAATCCAGGCGTGAGCTAGCTTTAGGAAGGCCTTTCAAGGAAAAATCCAGGCATGAGATGGCTTTAAGCAGGCTTTGCAAGGAAAAACCAGGCTTCGTAACTGTGCCTTTTTTGTTCTGGTAAGCTCATATCTTTCCATGCTAGAACCTTTTTAATAGACATCATTCTAAATATTTCTAAACCATCCTCCGATTGAGCATGAAAACAGGCTAATATCATTGAGAAATGATTCAACAATCTCAAGAAATAACTATCATTCTCTTCATCATCAATGAATCAGTCTCCAATACGAGAGGGTGAAGATCATTCTCCACACAGTATTCCAATCCTTGAAGAATAGCCTTAGCTTCAGCCACCACATTAGTTGTCACCCCAAAGTGTCACGACCCAAAATCCCACCTTTCAGACCGTGACTGCGTCTAACGTTGAACCCGCTAGACAAGCCAACGTAAACTACACGTTAATATTTTTAAATCAATCCAACAGTAGTAAAATTTAATACCCTTTAAATCTTAACTGAAATAACCAACATACTTCATAACTTTAACAGCGGAAATGTAACCATACTCTGAAAATGCGTAATGACATAGTAAAGATAACAGCATCGCATAATCCCAAAACCGGGGTGTCACAACCTCACGGACTATCTAAACTGAGTTCTAAATACAGAGTCTGAAAAGAAATATATAATTGTCTTGAAACTAGGAGAAAAAGTAAGACAATAAGGAATCCAAATGCAGGAGAGACACCAAGGCCCATGAACGCCAACGGTATCCTTGAAGCTCTGGGTGGACTGAAGGTGACTCCCTCAATGCGGTCCACTGGGTCCGGATGTGG
>ML288266.1:4466-19014 GCA_005239495.1 Nicotiana undulata
TTTTCTTTAAAAATTCATTTCTCGGGCTTGGGACCTCGGAATTCGATTCCGGGCATACGCCCAAGTCCCATATTTTCCTACGGACCCTCCGGGACCGTCACATCACGGGTCCGGATCCGTTTACCAAAAATGTTGACCAAAGTCAACTTTATTCAATTATTCAATTCAAAAATCCCGTTTTTTTGTTTTTTCAAATTTTCACATGGAAGCTTCCCGGCTACCTGCCCGGGCTGCGCATGCATATCGAGGTGATATTAACGGAGGCTTTCGCGGCCTCGGAACACAGATTTAGCTGGAATTACTTAAGATGACCTTTTGGGTCATCACATAAGCGAATAAGAGTTAAAGGAAAATAAGGCAATTTAGACAAATATACATACTTTAAAATAGGAATTAAAGGGGTCCTAAGTTTTTTAGCCTATAGGATCATTCCATGCAATACTTTGTAACTTCCCCAAGTTGGGATGCTACTCATAGTATTAGTGCACATGTTGTCATCTCCTTTACTACCCAATTACTATGTTTCAGTTGTTACCTAAGCGTTCTAATAGCTTCTAATTTGTACCTTGTGCGTGCACTACCCGTTGCTTACCTCTTATCCTGGAGGTATTTAGGACCTCTATTTAGGATGGTTCTAGACTGACCTATGTTGCTTAAAAATAGGAAAAAGCTAGGCGATAAACAAAATTCAGATAGGACTATCATGTAAGGAGCAAATAAGGGCTCATATTAACCTCCACAAGTAGACAACAAATACACGCAATTAAATTAGCAAATTTTGGGTGATTTAGGAATCCTGTAGGCAGGATATTTGGATGAGCATAAACAGAATATAAAGAAGCAGTTTAATAAGGCAAGCATCGGGACCTATTGGTTTGCCTACTAATTTTATGAAGCTTCGAATTTGGGCATTTTTAGGTAGTAAGATACCAGAGTTTTTAGGCCAAGAATCATTAATAACCCTATAGATTTTCCTAGGTGATAACCCAAAATTGATAAGGCTCAGAACTGATTAACGGAATCCTATAGGCATGGTTTTTATGAATTGTTTAATTACAGACATATATCATATGGTTTCTAAGTGAGTTACTAATTTCAACAGACATGTTTTATCTCTTTTAGATCCTATAGGCATGGTCTCTAAGTTAAAACTGATTATTACTTCCTATAGGCATGGTATCTAAGTCGAAACTAATTTTTTATTTCCTAGATGCATGGAATCTATGAATCACAAATGGGCAGGATTTCAAGCAAATTTCCAGGACAGTTATTATTCAGACAAATAGGATCCTATATACATGATCGCTAATGCACGTTGAGATTTGCAATATGTGTAGATCCTATGATTATGGATTTGTAATGCAGAATTAACAAGAGACTTATAGGCAATATCCCTAATATGCCAAAAATTTGAAAATACGGGGTCACAAACAGTCAAGAAAAATATCCTATAGGCAGGATCTCTAAACGAGTAGTAACATTCACATAATCAACACAATAAACCTAAGGCAGGATTTCTACCCGAGTTTTTTTTTAAAACAACAATATAGAAAACCCCCCTCCCAGATTTTAATAATAACCCCAAATCTGTTTATTATATATATTATTACATGCCGTAAAGAATAAATTACATAACAATATCCATTACACTATAGGGATCCTTAGTAGACCCAATATAAACCTGGAAACCAGGCCTTCAATCATAGCATCTCGGAAGCATAATGGGATCCATCCATGGCACATAAAATTAGGTTCCTAGTGTGTCAAAGTTCCCAAGGGCCTCAGGGACCCCCAGCAATGCTCACACCAGGACCACACTTAAAGAAACAGTTCATACAAGATTGGAAGACCAACTCCAATGTGTCAGAGTTCAGAGGCGTCTCAAGGACCCTAGGATGTGCTCACATTGGGGTGGTAGAAACCTAGATAACTAAGAGTAGAAGTTTGAAAACCAGTATTTAGGGGGTAAGGGGGACAGGTTTAGAAAAAAACTTAATTTTCAGGAGCAAAAAAATTCAAACTACATGATTGCAAACAGAGTTGTACCAAGAAACAAACAGAATCCACATTCAACACATGGTTCAAGCAGATTGGTATTTGTTCAAACTAGATACACATACCAGTATTTAAAGTAATCACAAAGAACAAGGACACTTGAATTAACAGACATAATTGGTATCTAGTCATGTTCAGAACAGGGAATATACAACTGAATTAGATAGGGTTTCACATGATTGGAAATAACTTAGTTTAGCATTATCATTAAGTGAAATCATTTAGGAATATATATCAAACAGAAGAATGCTGTTCTTTTGAAATAAACTAACCAAATAAGCACATAGAACAGAATAGGATAACATGAACTAAAGCATACTAGTTGAGAAAGAAGTAAACAGGAACCATATATCAAACACAAGCATGCTGAGGTTTGAAATAAACTAACCAAATAAGCACATAGAACATAATAGAATAACATGAACTAAAGCATACCAGTTGAGAAAGAAGTAAACATAAATGCAATGACAATTTGAATCCAGAGAATCTAGCCTTGGCTTTTAGCCGGTCACACAGTGCAAAGATCAGAACAATAGAAAGAGATTTAGACTTTTGAGAGCATGGAATTTTAAGTGGTAAAAGTTGTTCAGTAAAGAGATTGTAAAGTGTCTCAGTGTTGAAATCAGAACAAAGAAAGGGTTTAAATAGCACACGATAGAGTCGAAAAAATGAGGTAAGAAAATCAATTGCACACAAATAAGGTGTGAAAATCAGTTAATCAATCAATTAAGGTTAACAGGAATCAATTAGCAGGCAGAATCAAGTAAGTATTACTTAATTTAAGGAGAATCTCACATGGAATCAATCAGTAGCTAAGAGTGAGGTTAAATAAAGTAAGAACTGATTCCACAATCAATTAGGAGTCAGAGCACCTAATCAGCCAGTAATACAGGTACATAGATAAGGTAAGAACAAGTAAGAACTTAATGAGGAAATACAAGTACTAAATTCAAACCCTAATTTATGAAAATAAATCACTTAACACTTTAATTGATAGAGCTAAGGTAAACGGGTAAAGCAGTATAATAAATGGTCGAATAATTGAAACCCTAGGACATATCAAAGACATGGAGATGAAACTCAAGTAAAATTAGTCGAAAAAGTAAAGAAAAAAATCGGAGTTGAAAGCATTTAAACGTTTACACTTTTTTTGCAGAAATGCATTAGAAATCAAAACCCTAGCTTTTAGGGTAAAATAAAATCGATTAACAATAATAGTAAAAACAGAAAATCTTAAGGGAAAAATACCAAACAAACTCAAAACCGCTCCAGATCTAAGGATATCTAAATGGATTCAACCAGAAATATCTAGGTTCATGAAAATAAACTGAAGTGAATCAAATCTAGTTTGAACTAGAGATTTGAAGTCATAAAAATACGAAGATATTAGTACTCACAGACATCAGAGTGAACATAGACGGATTAATCGAGAAATGAGAGACTTTGAACCAAATCTGGTTCGAATTTCTTGAGATTATCCTGAAGCAATATGCAAATCATACAACCAGTAGAGAGATGAGGCCGGATAAGGCCTGAAATCGAAGGAAAACCCCATGAATCAAGGAGAATATCAGTGACATCGGGCTAGGGTTAGAAGGGGGGTGAGAGAGAAGAGAGAAGAGAGAAGAGAAGGGATGGAAGGACGGTGGTTTAGGGAGAAATGAGGGTAGGGTTTAAGTTTGGGTGTAATTAAAAAGGAAAGTTGATCCTTGACTGTTGATCTTCTAAGATCAACGACCAGGATTAAATTTAGGCTGGGGTGGGTTATGGACGGGTAGGGTAATTGGGTTATGGGTTTGTTTAATTGGGCTGATTAATTATTAGGCTAGGGTCCGAAAAATTAATTGAAGAGGGACTATGTTTTAAATACCCACTTAATTAATAAAATAACTTATAAAAATAGTTAATAAATGATAAAAAATGCTATTTGTGTATGAAAATGATTTAAAATAATTACTTAATATTATAAAAATTTATTTTTGTGTAAAATAAAGTAATTATGCGCACATGGGCTATTATTGCAATTATAACCTAAAGATGTAAATATGATTATGCATAAAATAATTAAATCTTAATATAAATATAAATTATAAAATTAAGTAATACAATTATTATAAAATTATTTGTGATTCAATTAGTAATTATTTCTATAATAAAATGATGGAATCAATTAATTAAAGATCCTTTAAAATTACAGAAAATTATGGAAAAATACTAATTGATGCTCATGCATTATTTGAAAATATATATGGAAAAAATTGGGTATCAACACCTAAGACTAGGTGCCGTCACGATACCCAATGGAGGAGAAATTGGGTCTTGACAACAACCCGATCCAACATAAATATTTAAACTATGCACTACCGAGGGTCGAACGACACAAACCATAGAGGCATCTATTAAACCGCCGAGGCGAACGACCTGCTACCATGAGAGTGTGGTACATAAATCCTGCCGAGGCGAACGACCCGACCCCATAAGATGTGAAATACATAATTCCGCCGAGGCGAACGACCGTATCCCATTAGACTAAGAAGCTTTGGCGAGTCCTTGTCCCCACTCACGAATAAACGTGCAAGTTATAATTTCTTTAACTAAAACCTTTCAATGAAACATATATATCACAGAAACATGTCGTTTGAGTAGTATGATTATTCGGTGACTAATTATGAAATCATGAAGTGTCAACAATATTAAGTCTGGTGTCAAGTAGAAATGTAAAACATAGGAATTTAATAGGTGAGAGACTGCTCAAATAGGTCGAGTATAGCATGATGTGAACCTAAGCCTACCAGGACAAGCACATGAATGTAGCTACGTATGGGATCTCATCACCTTGCGCGTACGTAGCTCCCACAACAAGCATCACACATCAAATATATCACCTAAGGATAGTTTCCCCCTCACAGAGTTAGTCATGAGACTTAACTCGTCTCAACGCTTACTTTCCGATCCGAAATTGTGCTTTAAATTCTCAATTCGAAGCCAAATGACCCAGAGCTAGTCAATTGTTATTAAATAGTCAATACATGCTCAACAGTTCACATCCTAACTATTAAAGTGATTTTCCAACCCAAATTGAAGAATTCTTAAAATTCACTCAGAGGCCCACGTGCCCGGATTTCGGAATTTTTTGAAGATAAACATTACCCATAACATTATGAACTTAAATATATGATTTGTCCTCAATTTCATGCCCAAATTCATGGTCAAAATTCAAAAATATAAATATCTAGGTTTTCCTTCAAAATCCCAAATTTCTACAAATGTTTATGCCTAAATCCATGTATAAACCTTGTATGTAACCCACAACTAGTAGAAATCACTTACCTCATGCTTGATGATAAAATCCCCTTCAAAAGCTCCAAAAATTACCCAAGTCGTGTGGAAATGGGTGAAATGAACCAAATCCCCATTTTAAAACAATCTGCCCAGACAAGGCCTGCCCTTTGTCGCGTTCGCGTACAAAGCCCTACATTCGCGACCCCTGTGTCGTGTTCGCGTAAGCTTGCTCTAGTCCTCTTCCCTGTTCGCGACCCTTGTGTTGCGTTCGCATAAAACAAAAACTCTCGTCCCACATTTCCTCTTCACGAATGCGTGAGACCCTTCGCGTTCGCGAAGGACAACACCAGACACCAGCATCAACCATTGCGAAACAAGGAAGAATGGTTAGAAACCACTCCGAATCACACCAGAGGCCAATCATGCAACCCAGTCCCATAACATAACACGTACCTGCTAAAGGCCTCAAATCACATCAAATAACATCAAAATCATGAATCACACCCCAATTTAAGCTTAATGAACTTTAGAACTTCAAACTTCTACATTCAATGACGAAACCTATCAAATCACGTCTGATTGACCTCAAATTAATACACAAGTTGAATTCGACATTATGGACCTATTCCAACTTCCGGAATCAGAATCTGACCTCGATATAAAAAAATCTACTCAAGGACAAATTTTCCAAGAACCTTCACCTTTCAAACTTTCGCCACATGACTCTGAAATGACCTACGGACCTCTAAATCCACATCCGGATGCACTCCTAAGACCAGAATCACCATACGGAGCTATTCCCAGACTCGGAATTCCAAACGGACATCAATAACATTGAAATGCACTTCAACCAAAATTTATGAAATCTTCCAAAACGCCAACTTTCCACATTAGGCGCTGAAACGCTCCGGGGTCATCCAAAACCCGATCCAGACATATGCCTAAGTCCAAATTTATCATGCGAACCTGTTGGAGACTTCCAATTTCGATTCCGAGGTTGTTTACTAAAAAATCTAGCCTTGGTCAATTCTTCGAACTTAAAGCTTCCGAAATGAGAATTTTCTTTCCAAATCAAGTCATAATACCTGAAGTGAAGCTGCTCATGGCCCCAAGCCGCCGAACGACGCGTTAGAGCTCAAAACGGCTGGTTGGGTTGTTACAGTAACCCAACCTATGTGATTGGAGATCCCATGAAGTAGGTTCATATGGGTAATAACAAGTTGATATTGACACTGAAGCACTAAGTGTGAGTGCTTGACTGCTACAAATTGAGTGGTTGAGTTATAACTCTTAATGCACATTCCTTATGGATGGTGTTTATAAAAGCAGAATATACTTGATGATTTCACCTATATGAGAGTGGAGTGAGGTTGCTCCTATGAGATTTTGGTCTAGCCTCTAGAGCTCTCATGAATAACCAGGCACACGCATGGCCTAGTGGCGCAAAACCGTGTTGAACAACAAAGTCGTGAGGGTTGAAATGTGATTGATAAAATCTCTGACTTACAATAAGAATTACTGGTTCATAGAAATATTATATTTCACCAGTGATTATGTGGGTCAAGCTTTATCGATCTAAGTTTGGTTCATAGTCCAAATGACACCAAACACATTACATTTAGGCCATAAAATCCAGTAAGTTTATTTCAAAAAGTCATTGAAATAGTGGAGGACTGTGGCTATATTTCAAAGCCTAAAAGACAAATATCTTAGCCATTCTAGAAGCCTATGATAAGTAACAAAAGAAGTATGAAAATGACAATTGCATGAAAAATTCAAGACAAATGTTACACTTGTCATGCTTCAAACCTCTCTTAAAGCCTATAATTAGGCATTCAATTTATGCAAAATTCACCAGCAACTTTCCTTGATTTTTCGTTCTTCAATAGCTTCCCTCTGTTGCCTTTCCTTCTCAAAATTAATAATCTATTTTCTTTTGTTCCCCTCTTTTAAATAGCCGGGTTTGTAATTTAATATTTTACTGGTTCATGTATCCTCTTAAGTAGATGTAAGCTTATTTAATTATGGAGAAATATTTTACACTGCTGAAATAATTTCTAGGACAGTGCCCAACATGATTCAAGCCAATTCGTGTATTTTTCCCCCCAAATAATATTATTGCAGTTATATTGTAATTTTTCTGTTGTCATTTTACTACAAAATGACTTGGCAAGTACCACTTCACTAATTACAGTATTAAAAATTGAGGATGGCGATGTAACAATCCCAGGACTTGCACTACCAACAACAACTATACCAATTGTTGTTTCACAATTTTAACAATCCCCGGACGCTAGAGTTAAATTTCACAATTTAAGGCTTTCCACCTCAATTTTGTCGTGCTGCTATGATATAACGTGCAGTCGTCACAAGGCAGTAGAATGTATGGCATAAAGCCTCCTATTTTATCCCCCTTAAAGTCTTTTATGAATTTCGATTTTTTATATTCCCAGGGTCAAGGCAGTCTTTAATCCATGGATACATGCTTCATCTTTTGTGGTATTCGTCGTTCCTTAAAAGTTTCACTTAATGGCAATAGGGGTATGGAATAAGTTCAAATTACAGATATATTATACTGGGCATATAAAAGGTGAGTTTGAACTTTGTGGAATTTGGACACTTAGGGTGTGTTTGGTATGAAGGAAAATATTATCCAATTTTCTCATGTTTGGATTGGTTGGCTTAAATCCAAAACATTTTCCTCATCAACTCATTTTCCTCCAATTGGAGAGAAAATATTTTCCCTATCAAGACAGGGAAAAATATTTTCCAAAACTTCTTCTCAACCTTCCCCACCGTATTTCTTACCCTCACCAACCCATCTCACACCCACCCACCCCACCCCTACCCCCACCTCGCAAAAAAATACTTTTTTTACTTTTTTTTTTAATTTTAAAATTTCTGTTTTTTCTCGGCATCCCTCCCCACCNAATTTTCAAATTTTTTTTTCTGCACACCCCTCCCCACTACCGCACAAGAACTTTTTTTTGTAATTTTTAAATTTCTATTTTTTTCTGCACCCTCCCACCCTTCCCAGGAAATTTTTTTAAATATATTTCAGTTTTACTTTTTTCATCTTTCGGTTTACAGGTTCAAAATTTTACAAGTTCCAAAGTTATGAGTTCAGAGGTTTATGTGGTTCGAATTTTACGGGTTTAGAAATTAAAAAGTTTACGGGTTCGAAATTTCGCGGTTTCGAAAGTATTGCGATTCAGAAGTTTATGAAATTTGTGGGTTCGGAGGGGTGTTGGTTCGAAAGTTTATGGCTTCATGTTTATTGCATCAAAATTATTTATAAATACTCTTCAGAAAATATTCTCCTTAATTGGTATACCAAACACCAAAAAATGAATAAGATTACTACTTGTGTTCCAAGAAAATATTTTTCATGAAAAATATTTTTCATTTTCCTTTATACCAAACACACCCTTAATTTGGACAAATAACCTGTATCAACCAAACTTTCTCCGCGAGCTTAACCCTGGGAAGCAAAAACAAGAAATTAATAAGGTGACAAGATGACAACTCAAACGTACCCGGGAACTCCTCTCAATTTTTTTTCTACCCATTTTCCCCAAGTTCTTACTTGCATGTGAGACACTTATCATATATTTAAATTAACGACTTAGGTTTAATTAATTGAAACAGGGTTCTAACTATGGTTAGGATAATAATATTTTCATAAAATATTTATGAACGTTTTCATAATTACTCATCTTTCTAGATTTTTTAACTTCCATCTCTTTCCCTCATCTTGATTTTCCTCTTTCCTCCACCTAAAGGGTTATTAAATTCCAATGCAGTAATTGAACATTATCGATTAGTGGGTTGCTTTAATTTTTTGTTTTTCTTTACTCTTTACATTATGCATTTTCTGGTTTCATCCATGTTCGTAGTTATTTTTTAAATTAAAAAAAAAGTGCCATTTCTGTTGGTATTGTCTTGTAATACGCAAGTTCTGATGCACATTTGATACTAAATGATTAACATTGTATTTTTTTTCTCCTCTGCTTCTCTTGGATCTGATTAATATTGACTGTAATAAGTGATGCCGATGATTAAGAAATTGACAATTATAGCTTATGGAGTGTGAGTACAACTTTTTTGTATTCGATTAGACCCCCGACAAATTTTCCAAATTTTAAATATTATCATATTAATTTATATAAGAGCACAATTGACCTCGTGCATTATTGATACTCATATTTTTTTTAACGGATGAAATATATAATGAAGAGAAGGGATAAACTGGAATACATGGTCAATATAAGGTTCAGAGATTGAAAAATAATATATTTATGGATGAGAAAGTGTAGCTAGATTTATTGAATTGTCAATTTTTTAGGGAGCAAATATGGTAAAAATTGTGTGGGGTAGCCAATTTTTAAAGTGGTATTTACTTTTTATCCAATTTTTTAATGCTTAGCAATAGTAGTCACTAGTCTGTTAAAATTAATATGAAAAGATTATGTTACCCTTTCTTCTATCTCTTTCATGTTAGGGAGAACAACTGTGCCGAAAGGATTTTCTTCTTTAGTGTTTCTTCGCGAGACTTAGATTTATCACATTGTGAATTTTTGTTTCGTTACGTAGTAATAATTTTTATGGATATTTTTTTGTAGTGGTGTAATTGGGTCCAAGAACAAGTTTTACAATGGAGCAGATAGTTGTAGAACGAAGAACTCTTCAAGATTTTAGCAGGAAACTAGAACAGAAAACTTTAGAAAACAAACTTTCTGAGTTTTATTCATTTTTCTTTTTCTTTTGGTTGGTTAGGTTCTGTAGTCTTTATTGTTTTAGTTGTTTCTTTTTGTTATTAGCTTTCTGTTGTGTAATTTGACATCAATCTTATGTGTAAATTGCAATTATTATTATTATAATTTTTTTTTTTTGTGAAAAGATAAAAATAACGTTTGATTTTTTGCTACGTTATGGATCCTGAACTTACAGTTACAAATTCAAAAGTTAAGGACACTTGGTCCTGAACTTCGAGTTCCAAGTTCAAAAGTTAAGGACACTTGGTCTTGAACTTAGAATTACAAGTTCAAAAGTTAAGGACACTTGGTCCTGAACTTAGACTAACAAGCTCAAAAGTTAAGGACAATAGGTCCCGAACTTACAGTTACAAGTTCAAAAATTAAGGACAATATGTCCTGAAGTCCTGAAATTAGACTAACAAGCTCAAAAGTTAAGGACAATAAGTCCTGAAGTTCTGAACTTAGACTAACAAGCTCAAAAGTTAAGGACAATAGGTCCTGAACTTAGGCTAAGAAGCCCAAACGTTAAGGACAATATGTCCTGAACTTAGACTAACAAGCTCAAAAGTTAAGGACACTTGGTCCTGAACTTACATTTACAAGTTCAAAAGTTAAGGACACTTGGTCCTGAACTTAGACTAACAAGCTCAAAAGTTAAGGACACTTGGTCCTGAACTTAGACTAACAAGCTCAAAAGTTAAGGACAATAGCTCCTGAACTTAGACTTACAAGTTCAAAAGTTAAGGACAAGTAGTCCTTAAGTTAGAGTTACAAGCGCAGAAATTAAGGACATGTGGTCCTGAACTTAGAGTTCCAAGTTCAAAAGTTAAGGACATGTAGTCTTGAAGTCCTGAACTTAGAGTTACAAGTTGGCTTTAGAACTATGCCGATCCCGGACCCTTTCACGTTGGAGGCACCGTCAATAAAAAGGGTCCATACCCCGCAAGATGTGCCCGTTTTTAATAGTAGTTCTTTTTCTACTTCGGGCACCAGGGCGGGCGTGAAGTCGGCTACGAAATCTGCCAAAATGTGGGATTTAATAGCCGTTCGGGGCTGATATTCGATATCATACCCTTCGCGTTCGATGACCCACTTGGCCAATCCGCCCGACAACTCGGGTTAATGCAATATGTTTTGAAGTGGGTACGTCGTTAAGACACAATTGCAATGGCATTAAAAATAAGGCTTCAATTTTCGAGACGCGCTAATTAGCGCAAGGACTAATTTTTCCATAAGGGTATACCTGGTTTCGGCATTGCCTAGGGTCCGACTCACATAGTAGACAGGGAAATGCGTACCTTGTTCCTCCCCAACCAGCACACCGCTTACTGCTACCTTTGATACGGCCAAGTATAGATACAATGTTTCATCCTCCTTTGGGGTGTGGAGCAAAGATGGACTTGACACATATCGTTTCAACTCTTCCAAGGCACTTTGGCACCCGGGAGTCCATTCGAAGCTAATTTTCTTCTTGAGCAAGGAGAAGAAATGATGACTCTTATCCGATCTTGATATGAATCGTCCCAAGGCTGCTATCTTCCCAGTCAGCCGTTGCACGACCTTTACGTTGTTGACCACCGTGTTCTCCTCGATGGATTTGATTTTGTCGGGATTGATTTCGATCCCCCAGTTTGACACCATGAAGCCTAGAAATTTCCCCGATCCCACTCCGAAGGCACATTTCTCGGGATTGAGCTTCGTGTTATAGCTTATGAGAATATGGAACGTTTCCTGCAAATGGGTCAGATGATCCTCTACGCGAAGGGACTTAACTAGCATATCGTCAATATATACTTCCATGGACTTGCCTATTTGGCATTCAAACATTTTATTAACCAACCGTTGGTACGTGGCTCCAGCGTTTTTCAGCCTGAAGGACATGACATTGTAGCAATACGTACCGTACTTCGTGATGAACGAAGTCTTTTCCCTGTTCTCGGGGTTCATTTGAATATGATTATACCCCAAGTAGGCATCGAGAAAGGTGAGGGTCTCATGCCCATCTGTGTCCTCAATCGGGCGATTGATGCTGGGCAGCGGGAATGAATCCTTAGGGCACGCCCTATTTAAGTATTTTTAATCTACGCACATTCTTAACTTATTCCCATTCTTGGGGATTACCTATACATTGGCCAACCAATCGGGGTATTTTACCTCCCTAATCGACCCTATTTTGAGAACTTTCGTTACCTCATCCTTGATGAATGCGTGTTTTTCCTTAAATTGAGGCCTCCTCTTTTGCTTCACTGGTTTGAACCTAGGGTCAACGCTTAGCTGATGGGTGGTTATTTCGGGCGGGATCCCTGTCATGTATAAATGGGACCAAGCAAAACAGTCGATGTTATTGATAAGGAATTGAATGAATTTTTCCTGAGTTTGGAGGTTAACCCCGTTCCCAGGTATACCTTTTGATCCGGGGAATGCTCGACCAGGACTGCCTGCTCCAACTCTTCGATTGTTGATTTAGTTGCATTCGATTACTCGGGGGAGACGAAGGTGCGGGGGGTGAGAAAATCTTCCTCGCCATCATTGGGGGTCGTTCTCGCCTCTGATTCCTCTGAGGTGGGGGGAATAGGCGATGATGCCTCGTTGCGGATAGCGAACATCTCCCTGGTCGCATGATGTTCTCCATATACCATCTTTATACCGTCTTCCGTTGGAAATTTCATCATTTGGTGGAAAGTTGAAGGCATTGCCCTATGATTGTGTATCCATGGCCTTCCAAGCAATGCATTGTACCTCATGTCCCCTTTGATGACATAGAACTTGGTGTTTTGGATTGTCCCGAATACGTTAATCGAGAGGGTAATCTCCCCCTTCATCGTCTCGCTGTCCATGTTGAATCCGTTGAAGGTTAATGAGGTAGGTATGACTCGGTCAAGCAGCCCGAGTTGTTCCACTACCCCCGATCTAATTACGTTGGCCGAACTACCTGGATCCACAAATATGCGTTTAATTTTAACGTTATTCAAGATAAAGAACATTACCAGCGCATCGTTATGCGGGTGAGGCGGGGTCTCGAGGTCCTCGTCGCTCAATGTAAGGATATCTCCGGGCATGCAGCTCCGAGTCTGCCCTGCAGCTGATACTTTTTCCCGTTTGATCACGGATCCCTAAGGGATGTCATTTCCCCCGACGATCATGTGCACAGAATGTTGGCGTTTTCCTGCTCCGCCTTTTCGAGCTGTCGTCCCTTCTTGGGGAAGGTTTATGATTCGGCTACCGACGAAAACTTGCAGATACCCTTTGCTAGATAATCAGATTGCTTCCCTTTGGAGTTGTCTGCAATCCTCGGTCCTATGACCGTGGGTACCGTGGAACTCGCACGCCAGATTAGGGTCCCTCTGCGAAGGATCCGATATTACGGGCTTTGGCCATCTGGTGCCTTTGATTCCACTCATGGCCGATACAATGTCCGAAACGCCATTCCTGAGGTTGTATTTGGTCTATTGGGATATCTTCTCCGGCTCCGTGGGCCTACCAAACCCAGCTTTGTCCGCCACCCTCCGACGACATTGGTTTCAGTTTGTCTTTGGATTGATTTGGTGTGTGTTTCTCCTCACGATGCTCCTATGGTTTCTCGACGTAAGGTCGATACCTTTCTCCCCGTGGCTCTAGCTTTATTTTTGTGAGCCTTGACTTTATTTTCCTGGTGAGACCTTCGAGTATTCTTAAGACAGTGGGATCGGCTGCTGGTCCTCTATTGCCCGACCTTTCCGATACCGGTCGAGTTCGGGGGGCTGTCGCTGGTGCTGACACTCCCAAGATTTTCTGATGGTTTTGCAGTCGAGTAATTGCTTCTTGTTGTGCCCAGAGCATTTCGAAGATCACTTGGAGATTCACCCCTTATTTCCTTTGAGCGGTAGTTTCCTGCTCTCCATGTTGGCCTTCTCACGGGGCGCTCCTGTCAGTGTGAGGGCTGACATCGTCGTGCTGGTCATTGCTTGAGTCCGCGTCCTTAGGGGTTCGCTCCATTGCTCTATCGGGGTTTTGCAACGGTACACCAATGTTTGGGATGGTTACATCATTCTCTCCAAAGTCCTCAAAGCTGCTATTTTCGTACGTATTCGTTGAGTCTGACATTTTGAACTGAAAACAAAGATTCTTGGGAAGCAAAAGCGTGAAAAATAACTTGTGTTATTCAGTGAACCAACACTAAAACAAATCACTATTATTTTTAGCCCCACGGTGGGCGCCAAACTGTTTACCTTGAAAATTATAATTATAATTATATTTGATTATGTGGTTCTAAAAATAATTAAAAAGTCGGGGACAAGAAGTTATTTCGATTGGCTAAAGTGAGGGAGAGGAAGGCTCGGGACCTAGACCAAGTGAGGTGCATCAAGGACGAGGATGGTAGAGTATTGATGGGGGAATATCAGATTAAGCAAAGGTGGCAGTCGTACTTCCGTGGTCTTCTTAACTGGGGGGGGGGGGGGGGGGGGGGGGGTAGA
>ML288266.1:19227-55210 GCA_005239495.1 Nicotiana undulata
GGGATCGGGATATAGAGCTAGGGGAGCTGGGCATTCGGAGAGTCGTCGTGATCTTGGATATTGCAGGCGCATTAGGGTGGAGGAGGTCGTGGGGGCTTTGCGTAGGATGTGTAGGGGTAGAGCGACCGGGCCGATTGAAATCCCAGTTGAGTTCTAGAAATGTGTGGGTAGGACAGGATTGAAGTGGCTGTCTGGGTTGTTCAATGTAATTTTTAAGACTAAGAGGATGCCGTAGGAGTGGAGGTGGAGTATAGCGGTGCCCTTGTATAAGAACAAAGGTGATATACAGTGTTGGAACAACTATAGGGGCATCAAATTACTAAGTCATACCATGAAAGTCTGGGAGCGGGTGGTTGAGGCGAGGGTGAGGAAGATGACATCTATATCCGACAACCATTTTGGTTTCATGCCGGGTTGCTCCACTACGGAAGCTATCCACCTTGTTAGGATATTGGTGGAAAAGTTCAGGGATAATAAGAAGGACCTGCACGTGGTGTTTATTGACTTGGAGAAAGCGTATGACAAGGTCCTTAAGGAGGTGCTGTGGAGATGCCTAGAGGCAAAGGGCGTGCCGGAAGCCTACATCAGAGCGATCAAGGACATGTACGATGGAGCTAAGACTAAGATTAGGAAGGTGGGAGGCGACTCAGAGAATTTCCCGGTGGTTATGGGGATTCATCAAGGATATGCGCTTAGCTCATTCCTATTTTCCTTGGTGATGGATGCACGGACACACCATATTCAAGGGGAGATGCCATGGTGTATGTTATTTGCTGATGACATAGTTCTGATTGACGAGACAAGAGTCGGTGTTAACGAGAGGCTGGCGGTCTGGAGGCAGACCCTCGAGTCCAAGGATTTCAAATTAAGCAGGTCTAAGACTGAGTACCTAGAGTGCAAGTTTAGCGTTTAGTCGAGTGAAGTAGGCAGGGACGTGAAGCTTGGATCTCAGGCCATCCCCAAGAGGGTCAACTTCAAGTACCTCGGGTTGGTGATTCAGGAGGACAGAGAGATCGGCGAGGATGCCACTCATCGTATCAGGGTGGGTTGGATGAAATGGAGGCTTGCATCAGGAGTCCTTTGTGACAAGAAAGTGCCACCGAAACTCAAGGGTAAGTTTTATAGAGCTGTGGTTAGACCGGCCATGTTGTATGGGGTGGAGTGCTGGCCGGTTAAGAACTCCCATATTCAGAGGATGAAGGTAGCAGAGATGAGGATGCTCAGGTGGATGTGTGGGCACACTAGGATAGATAGGATTAGGAATTAGGATATTCGGGCGAAGGTGGGCGTGGCCCCGGTGGAGGACAAGATGCGGGAAGCGAGGCTTAGATGGTTCGAGCACGTGCGGAGGAGAAGCCTTGATGCCCCGATGAGGAGGTGTGAGCGGCTGGCGGTGGTGGGTTCGAGAAGAGGTAGAGGGCGGCCTAAGAAGTATTGGAGAGAGGTGATTAAGCAGGACATAGCACGACTGTGGATTACCGAGGACATGGCACTGGATAGGAAGGTCTGGAGGTCAAGCATCAGGGTTGTAGGATAGGGGGTTCTAGAGATTTTCTTATTTCATTACCGGGGTGAGGAGGGGTTGGATAGGGTTTACCATAGATGGCTTGCGGATTTTATTGAGCTCTCGGGCGGTAGTTTCTGGCTAATATCATTGCATGTCATTTGTTTTATGATTTCCATGCTTAGGTTACTATTTCTATGATTTCTGCTGGAGTTACTAATGAATTGTCTTTTCTTTTCTTATTTTCCTATGCTGAGGGTCGATTGGAAACACCCTCTCTGCCCTTTCGGGCTAGGGGTAAGGTCTGCGTACGCATTACCCTCCCCAGACCCCACTGTGTGGGACTATACTGGGTAGTTATTGTTGTTGTGGTTTTAAAAATAAGCGATTTTTTTAATGTTAGTTGTTAAGAAATTGATGCTAAGTGTGATTGAAGCATATAGAGTAGAAGCAGTATGAAATCGAAGATAAGAAAATCGAGAGGCCTCGAATCGGGTGTTCGATGCTGGTCTCGGGGGTCCTCAAGGCCGAGGTTCGGGCCACCTTTGACCGATCGATGAAGCTATAACAACTTTATAGGTTTTGGAGTATGCTATTTATGATCAATAATGAGATATAAATGAAGAACAATTAATGTAAAGCAATAAATGTAAGTAAATGAGCTAGCAAAGGGAAAGTTGGGAATGTTTGAGTAATGAAGAAGAGAATGTTCTTGTTCCTTGTATTGAATATTCTGTGTAAGAAGGAATAAGTGATCCCTTTATATAGGAGGGGAAATCCCAACATAGTACACTATCATTTATTCCAAAGATTTGCAAATGATACAACTATTTAATGTCTAAGTACGGATTTGTACTTTGTCGCAGACCCGGTCGCGCTTGTTCTTGGGCCGTTTGTCTGTAGAAGTCACCGAACTGTATTTTCTCGAGGTTGGTGCTCAGGGTCGGGTCTTGCTAGACACTTCGAGCCTCTCGCGGATGGCTCACAAAACTCCAGAATGAATATAAAATCGGTCTTCCCAATTTTAGCCGTGTACAGGAAAAATCTTGGAAGATCTTAAATACTCAATCATAGGCCGAGTTTATAAGGAAGTAAAGTCCATATGGGAAAGAATAATATCAAGAGCATCTTTAATTTCTTTATTCTCTAGGGTTAAAATATCTTTCAGGATTATCTTAAAATTAATCCTAATGCTAACTGTGTGATATATATGTGTAACGTTGACTTATTGCAGGTTAGCGCACCTATCTAGAGAGGAGAACATACACGCTAGCGGAAAAATCGCAAGAAAAGAGAATAACTAACTGAAGAACCAAGTTCCAAAAATTGAGTCAAGTCCAGTTTAAATTGTGTTGTTTTGTCACGACCCAAAATCCCAACCCACGGAGTCGTGATGGCTCCTAACACTGCTTTCAAGGTAAGCTAACACATAAAGATAAATACAAAGGAAAAGAATCTAACGGATGACAACAAATTGAATAATATAGAGTAAAAAAAACTCAACAACATACATAACAAGTCTAAATGTCAACACTAATGGTCAACCATCCCAAGACGTCGGTGGAGTCACGAAAATATGAGCTACTAGAGTTTGCTAAATACATTATCTTAAAAGAAATGCAATACTGTCTGGAAAAGTAGACATAGTACACAAGAAATGAAAAAATAACTCTAAGGACTGTGAACGGTATGCAACTATACCTTGAATCACCTATTTGGTATCCGCTAAGCACCTCTCGGGACTCCGCTGGTACCAATATCCGAATCTGCACAAGAAGTGCAAATGGTTAGTATGAGTACAATCGACCCAGTGTACTCCATAAGTGTCGAGCCTAACCTCGACGACGTAGTGGTGAGGCTAAGACAAGACACCGACATCTAAGACAGTATAGTTAAGTAACGAGAAATAACGAGATGACAAGTAAAATGACAAGGTAACAACATGTGAGCGAGTCAACAAGTGTATAAGTACAAAGATATAGAACGGGAAAATAAAGTTAGACACTACCGTAGTGAACCACAACATATGCTTCTACAAACAACAAGGAACAAACCTTTTAAAGATAGTAGCGAAGCAGCATAACCAAGTCCTATACAGATAGCAAAATAAAGAACAACAACATCAAGAAATGGCACGACATCACCCTTCGTGCTTTTACTCTCAACCTCAACAATAAGCATATTAGCAAGCACGGAAACACCCTTCGTGCATATTCTCTCTTTCTCTCAAGCACGATAACACCCTTTGTGCACAATCACTCTTCCTCACAAGCACAAAAACATCTTTCGTGCAATTCACTCTTCTTCACCAAGCATCATATGTTACACAGTACCAAGCAAGGTGGGAAGCATAAGCATCATCAAAGATAACATTTGAACATTGCTCTCCATATTAGAATTTACCAACAAAATTGCACCAATATCTGATTTAGTAATTCATTAGCCATAAAGCTCAATATCTCATTAATTTCAACATGGATAAGGGAAATCAAAGAGTTTCACAATCTATCTAGAGTATGGAATACATAATATATAATGTACATGGTACAAATAAAGCTAACCCTACCCGTATGTTTATCACACGACCAACACATATACACTCGTCACCTTGCATATATATCGTCTCTAACACTTAGATATCATAGAAATAGACTCGATTACACCTTAATTCCCTCAAATCAAGACTAACCAAGACACTTACCTCTTTCTGTAACAAGATCAACAATGTAACACGGGTCTTCGTTTAGAATAAGCCTCCAAACAACTCGAATAGATTCAAATATTACTTATACAAGTTTTAGAAACTACCATAGTATAAAAAAGGTTTAATATTTAACATATTTATAATGTCAACAAAAAGTCAGCCTGAACCCACGTGGTCGACATTCGATATTAGAACCAAATCTTGTTTACCTATTCATCCCCGAGTCCAAATATGTGATTTGTTTCGAGATCTGACCTCAATTTGAGGTATGATAAGTGTATATTTTAACCACTTATTAGTATCTTCTCGCTATAGTTTTTAGTCGAAAGTAATGATTTTGTCTTCTAATCTAATAAAAATGTATGAATTGAAGGTGTGCTTGAAAATGTAAGTTCAATAAAGAAAAAT
Organism: Nicotiana undulata; assembly: GCA_005239495.1. NCBI lineage: Eukaryota > Viridiplantae > Streptophyta > Magnoliopsida > Solanales > Solanaceae > Nicotiana > Nicotiana undulata. The sequence goes on from ML288266.1 coordinate 23,844, forward strand.
TACTCAAAAAGGATATTTTCTAGCCCAATTCAGTGAAAAGGAGAAGTGCTGAGAAAACTAAGGTCCTCAGAATTACACCTGCTGTCACGACCTAAACCTATAGGCCGCAACGGGCACTCGGTACCTTACTCAACCGGAAGGCTACGTGATATAAGTAGAATACAACTGAGCCGGAAGGCTACGTGACCAACATAACATATCTTTTCATGTCATACTAATCATAGATAACTGAGCCGGAAGGCTACGTGATATAAGTAGAATAAAACATGTGATACCAACTTGTACGTAAGACATACGGGCTTATAAGACCAAAATAACTACTCGTATACTGAACATAGGCCGACAAGGCCATATAATCTTTTACGTACATGACATTTGTCTACAAGCCTCTAAGAATACATAATTTTCATAAAGGTCGGGGCAGAGTCCCGCCATACCAAGAAATACACGTCTAAATCATACTAACCAAACAAGCAACTCCGAAGCAAATGGAGCACGCCAACATCTTCTGCTGAGCTGATAGCCTACTTGGAGGGCTCTCGACCTGTCCATTAGGACCTGCGGGCATGAAACGCAGCATCCCCAGGCAAAAGGGACGTCAGTACGAATAATGTACCGAGTATGTAATGCACATAAATAAGTACATAACATACATGGAAGAATTATAAAGTAAATGAATCAACCTGTAAGTCTGGATAACTCCGTAAATTATGAAATAATTATAGTATCATGCATATGCGTATGAATGTCATGTCGTGCATAAGTGCATGTTTCATAACATCATCAGGCCTCTGAGGGCATCCCATCATATCATCTCGGCCACTGTGGGAAACATCATCAACGTATACCAGCTGATCAGGTGGTGGTGAACGCTGTAACCTTTTCCCATATCCCATATACATATATACGCGTATATAACGCCATCTGGTCATGGGTCAATGTACATGAATGCAATGCATGAGAAGTACGTCAATAAAATCTTTCGGAGCGTCATAAGACCATTATGCCTCTGATTAATATCATAAAATAAACTTGCGTATTTTCTGAGACCCATGAACAGATGATAGAATAATATGGCACATGGGAATTCAAGAATATAGGCATCTCTAATACTTCTATGAATAGAGTCATTTATGAAAGTTGTGCATTTGCTCGTTTCGTTCGTGTCGTATATATTATACCAAAAAAAATGAAGAAATAACCTTAACATACCTGAGCCGATTCTCTTGACAATTTTTTTAGCACACGTCAATTGCAACAACACAGAACAAGTCAGTATGAAAAGTTTGAAACAACAACGTTGCTATGCAAAGATAATGTTGGCTGAAACTTTTCCTTAAAGAATTGGCAGTAACGATTTGGATTAGGAAGTCTTGGTGGAAGCTCTTTCTTAAGAGATGGAAAATAATATTACTATGTAAGGAACTGGCTGAAAACACTTTAGCAAAGACGTTACTTTGCTTAAATCCTTTCTGAAGAGATTCAAAATTTTATCCTTACTTTTAGGTAGGCCCCACACAACTAATGACTCAGCCACATAATAAACATAAGTTTGAAACCTCTCAATCCAAATTCAAGAGTCATTAAGTTGTCTTTAAAGGGCTGCCACGTTTGGAGATGTAACACTTATCCAAATATTTGGATTAATTATCCACTAATCACTTGATTAATTTGTTAATCTCCCATTAACTAATAATTAATCAATTGTCCACATAATTAAGAACTATCTCAAATTCTTAAAATACTACCCATTTTTAATACACCTTATACATCTTACTATCATGGACATGGGGTACCTTGTATGGTACTAGTTCATAAATACCGGATATTTTAGCTCGGGCTGTATTTTATCCCAAAATGTCAAACTTCGACGAAATTCATTTTCTTTGATTTGCTTACCTTCTCACCTTCACGAATTTACTCATCGCTTGTTTGAAATAGCATAATACTTATAATCTCCAAATAATCTTATCCTTGAACTGTTGTCAATTAAACGTACAATACTATATGTTGTATCATCGTCGTAATTTAATACTGCGGAGCGTAACATCATCATAATATAATACTGCGAGGCATAACATCATCGTAATATAATACTGTGAGGCGTAACATCATCATGATATAATACTGCGAGGTGTAACATCATCATAATATAATACTGCGGGGCATAACACCTGCGGTAGTAAAAGCAAGTGTGGTCTGCAAAACAGGAATGTGGTCGTAGAGGAAGAACTGAAGCTTCACGAACTTTTGGTAGAAATGTTGTCCGCAAAATAAAATGTGCGGTCTTACTTGGTCCGCAAAACAGGTTTTCACTAACAAGCTTGAAAGATTAGAGAATAAGCAGTTGAACAAGTCTGAAGCCTCCTCAAATACGTCAGCAGAAATTAAAGTGCGGTCGCAAAAGCTGAAGTGCGGCCGCAAAACTGAAGTGGACCGCAGAACGTCTCATACTGACAGCACATGCAATGTCAATACAGCAAAGTGCGGACCACAAAAGCTGATATGCGACCGCAGGACCCTCTGAAGGGCATTTTTGTAGAGACATGAGCCCTATAAATAGAACTTTGTGAATAATCGTTTCATTGTAGCAGCTAGGAGTTAGTTATTTTTAGCTATTTGAAGCACGTTTGAGCTACAATAGGGGAAGATCATCTACTCTTTCATTTTATTTTTTATTTTTTTATCTTTGGTTTCTTCTTATTTTCATCTTTTCATGTCTCTTAGTATGAGTAGTTAGACTTTTCTCTAGGGTTGTGATCCAACCCTAGTGTATAAATCTTGTGGGTTATTAATATTATGCTTGCTATTGAATGGGTTAGTATTTTTTAGCCTTGTTTATGCTTTAAAGTTAGAGTTGATGGTTGAAAATATTAATTCATACCTTTTTGACATTGTTCTTACTTGAGAAAGAGGAACTTAGTCTAGAAAATCTTGGCTAACAAGAAATTAAACTAGTTGAGTTATTTATTAGCTTAATTAACAGGTTTGAACTAGAGATAGTGATAATCTCACTTCGACTCATATTCAATTTCACTTATAGCTACTTATTTGGACTTAAGAAAGCTAATTTAGGCATAATCACTCTGTAACCAAGAGGTATTGAGTGAGTACTTGAGCATTGAGAGTTATAACAACACTGATCTATCAAATAAGCATTAATTGACTTTACCCATTAGGTTTACACCTAGGTGAAGATTACAACCCTAGACTTTTCTCTATTTGATAACTTCAAAAATTTTTTGCTTATTACTTGTTTTCTAGCTTAATCACAAATCATATTAGTTTAATTAGTGAAGCTGGTACCCACCTTTGTTTGAAAGATAAATTGAGTTATTTCAAGTTGCTCACTTAAGTGTTTACTATAACATCCATATTAAACTCCTGAAGACTCGACCCCGACTCGGTGTCGGATTATTATTATTGTAACGACCCTTTCATATTCCCTTGTTTGGGGTGTGACTTGGACACAATCAATTTTTGGTGCCACTGCCGGAGAGTTTACGATGTTAGTTATATACCTGAGTTTTGTTTCTTGAGTTTCGTCTTTTACTTTCGTGATTCTAACTTGTTGAAGTGATTTTAGGTTTCTAATGGCGAACAACAAACTTTGAAACATACCATTGGACAGGTGGATGGCAAAGAAGAGCAACCTGATGAAATGTCGCAAGTTTCACAACAAAACCGCTGAGGACGTGGGCAACAAGACAATGTGCCTTCTCCTCCTCTTCCTCTACCACCACCACAACCCCAAATGGCTTAACACCGAAATCTTCCTAATGAATGGTATGAAAGTGCTATAGTCTCCCCCCGTATTAGGGCGGACAACTTTCAAATCACCAATGTGATTCTCACTTTGCTCAAGCAACTAGGTTATTTCACTGGGGCACCGAATCAAAATGCTTCCAAGCATTTGAAAGGTTTGGTGGATACGTGTTGGTGAAACAAACAAACAAATATTTCGGAAGTTGCATTGAGGTTAAGACTCTATCCCTTCTCACTAAGGGGAAGGATTGGATTAGTTGGAACATTTGTCTAATCATTCTATTCATACATGGGATGAGTTGGCGGGGAAGTTCATTTCTATGTTCTTCTCTTCCGGTCATATGGAAACTCTACGGGATGAAATTTGGCCTTCAAGCAAGAACCTAATGAACCTTTGCATGATATTTGGGAGTGGTATCGTACTATGGCAAAGGAGGGCCCGAACAATTATATGACCGACAACATGATCCAAAAAACTTTCTACCATGGTATTAATACCATTACTCAATGTGTGGTTAATCAGTTAGACAAAGGCAATTTCATGACAATACCTTATGCAGAGGCATGTGAGATTCTTGATGAGATGGAGGATACCTCTTTGTATTGGGAATCCTGAGCCAACGTTCCTCAAGGTGATCCCAACATAATTCACCTTCATAAAAAATTGCAAGACCTTGGGCAAGCTATTGCGGAATTGACCACCAGCATGACTCAACTTGCTAGGGCTCAACTCCATCAAAACTCAAGTTCCTAAGCAAGTTCATGCCGTGGATGGGGTGAGTGTTTGGCCAACTAGAGAAGGACTATAGGTCCCCATTTTCAACCCTGAGTAGAGACTTATTAATAAGATGATGGTGCTTATAATAAAGATGACTCTTATCAAGATCAAGAAGAGGAGGTTTAGTTTGTGAACAATTACCAAAGGCAGCAAAGAAATTTCCAAGGCTACATAAAAAATCAGATCAATGGCGATATCAAACAAACAAGGCAATTAGGGTTCTAACAATCAAGAGAATTGGCATAACAACAACAACCAAGGGAATTAGGGAGGTAATAGTCAATGAAACTGGGGGAACATTAATAATCATGCAAATTAGAGTTCGGGTTTCTAAAGACCTCCAATGTACCAAAAATCAAGTAACCCACCTCCCTATCCTTCCCACAGTTCAAGTTCTTCAAGCAATAATGTCAAGACCCAAAATCCAAACATGATCGTGATGGCGCCTATCGTGTTACTAGGCAAGCCTACTTCCCAAAATATTACTATTGATTGATTTTAAGAATTTAATAAAACAATATCAACATTTAAATATCTCATGAACTAAATCAACTATAAATATAATTCATATAAAGATACGAGGGCTATCCCCAAACATCAGGGTGTCACTAAGTCACGAGCGTTTAAAACTATGAACTAAGATAGTACTATCTAAAAGAATAAATGATAAAAGGAGTAACCAGGTCCTGCGGACGCTGGAAGCGACCTTGCAGTCCCCATAAATGGCCGGCCTGAACTCAATAATCTCGGCGCTCTAACTCACCTGGATCTGCACATGAAGTGCAGGGTGTAGTATGAGTACAACCGACTCAGTAGTAACAGAAATAACTAATGAACCGAGTAGTAGTGACGATCTAAGTAAAACATTCCAATTATTTATTTTCACAATTTAAAAAAAAGAAGGTAAATTCCATAACTCAGTGAATGCCACAAAGAAATTTAACAGATAAATGCAGTAACAACAAAAGTAAATGCAACCTCACAGTAGTGTCACTCCATCACTCATCACTCGCACTCAGCACTCAACACTCAATACGCTAAATACTATGCACTCACTAGGGGTGTGTACAGACTCCGAAGGAGCTCCCAAAGCCCAAGCGCTAAGCGCGGACAGCTCACGTGCCATAATATAAATACCTGGATCCACACGGTCAGCTCACGTGCTACGTGAACAACTCACGCGCTATGGTATCAATACCTGGACCCGCACGATCAGCTCACATTCTATGCGGACAACTCACGCGCTATGGTATAAATATCCTCACAACCAAGCCCCCGTCCTCACTCAATCATGTACCTCACTAGCCTCACCATCATTAACAAATAAGGGGACACAACACACATCAAGTATCACGGCATATTAACAAATAATAGAGACTAAGGTAAACATGTATAGTAATATTAGCATGAATAAATCCTAAGCATGTTCTCTAACATGAAGGCAAAAAAATTCAACAACAAGTAACTACGTAATATAGATGATGTCCATAAGGCCTCACAGGACGGACCAAGTCTCTATCCCTCGAGGTATACACTCACACACCTGTCACCTAGCGTGGGTATCACCTTCAAAGAGTCACACGATATCAAATTCTCCGGATTTATGCCCTCAATGCTAGAGTTAAAACTGTTACTTACCTCAACAACGTAATATCCTACTCTAGGGCGCCCTCATCTCTGGACTCGGTCTCCAAAAGCTTTGAATCTAACCATAATCAGATTAATACCATCAACATGTGCTAAAGAATCGAATTCCACAACAAAAATATCAAATATGCCAAAAATCAAAATCGACCAAAATCTAGCCCTCAGGCCCACATCTTGAATTCAACCAAAAATGGCAGAATCAAAAGACTCGTCCTCTCTCGAGTCTAACCATACATTCGTCAAAATCGGACTCCGTTTGGTCCCTCAAATCCCTACCTAAAACTCTCCAAAACTCAAGCCCTAACTCCATAAATTTCACTTGGAAATCATCAATCAAATCCCAACAACGAAAATGGATTCATGAAATATAACAAAAAACGAGTAGAGAACACTTACCCCAATCCCTATGGCAAAAATCGCCTCCAAAATCGCCCAAATACGAGCTCTCCAACTCAAAATATGACCGAATGAACAAACCCTAGTTTATATATTTTTCTGCCAGTTATTCTGCCTCGTTTCTCATGTCAAACGATCTTGAAACTCGCATTTTATGCCCCCAATGGATTTCTTGTGGAATTCTAGTAAAGTTAGGCTTTTGAATCACTAAATTTGATCTTATAATAAAGGAGATATGGAGAGTTTAATATTTGCAAATAATGAAGATTTTTAAATACGCCGTCAGTGGCAATTGCGTAATTAATTTGAAAAATCTGGCAACCTTAGGAAAATGACCATAAAATCCTCAAACGATGTCCAAATTCGACGACTCTTTTTTCTACGGGTCCATAATTATGATACAGATCTAATGCCTCATTCAAAACAGAAATCGAAGCTCATTTATTCAATATGATATCATTTATGCTTGAAGAAATAGCGTCGAAACATAAAAAGTCGAGCGCAAAACAATCCAAACCTATCTGAATCTCACCCGAGGCCCTCGAGACCTCAACCAATAATTCAAACAAGTCATATATCACTACCCAAACTTAGTAGAACCTCCAGAACACTCAATACAACACCAAAACACCAAATCAACCTCGAATTCAAGCCTAAGAACTTCTAAACATCCAAAATTCGCCAACAACGCCGAAACCTATCAAACCACGTCCGAATGACCTCAAATTTTGCACACAAGTCCTAATACATCATACAAAGTTACTCGTGTCCCCAAACTAGCGAGCGAAATACAAATGCTCAAAACGTCTGGACGGGTCGTTACATTCTCCCCCACTTAAATATACATTCGTCCTCGAACGTGCCAAGAGTTGTTCCTAAGTCGTCAAACCGCCGTCAAACTTTACCATGCTTATACTCGGGTGTGATCCGGTCACCCTAATCCTTGTAGGCCCAACAAGACAACATAACTGAAGATCATTACTTCAACCTTAGTCCGTAAATCACAGAATCCAATTTTCAACATCCAGAATATAATACAAGACCCGAACTTCGCATTTACACATTGTATAATCTTGAACAAGCTATATCAAGTCATAACCACAACCCAAGATGTAATCATCCAACATACCACATGACTCTCACCTCATCCAGAGAATCACAAGCCATCGATGCACAACTGATACCGAGCGATCATTTGCGCATACGAATGCGGGGAAGGAATTCAATGAGTTACACTTCAAGCTGAATCAATACCGCAAGAATGTGAAATTTTCCTAAAGGTTCTGCAGCCTCTCGAAGATAAGTACAGACGTTTCCGTACCAATCCGCAAGACTCTACTAAACTCGCTCATGACTCGTGAGACCTATGTAACCTAGTCTTTGATACAACCTTTTCCTGACCCAAAATCCAAACATGGTCGTGATGGCGTCTATCGTGTTACTAGGCAAGCCTACTTCCCGAAATAATACTATTGATTGATTTTAAGAATTTAATAAAATAATATCAACATTTAAATTTCTCATAAACTAAATCAACTCTAAATATAATTCATATAAAGATACGAAAGCTAGCCCTAAACATCCGGGTGTCACTAAGTCACGAACGTCTAAAACTATGAACAAAGATATAGTACTGTCTAAAAGAATAAATGATAAAAGGAGTAACAAGGTCCTGTGGACACTGGCAGCTACCTTACAGTCCCCTAAATAGCTGGCTTGAACTCAACAATCGCCACGCTCTAACTTACCTGGATCTGCACATGAAGTGCAGGGTGTAGTATGAGTACAACCGACTCAGTAGTAACATAAATAACGAAGGAACTGAGTAGTAGTGACGAGCTCAGTAAAACAGTCCAATTATTTATTTTCACAATTAAAAATAAACAAGTAAATTCCATAACTCAGTGAATGCCATAAAGAAATTTAACAGGTAATTGCAACAATAACAAAAGTAAATGAAACCTCACAGCAATGTCACTCCATCACTCATCACTCGCACTCAGCACTCACCACTCAACACTCATTACGATGAACACTCTACGCTCACTAGGGGTGTGTACAGACTACAGAGGGGCTCCCAAAGCCCAAGCACTAAGCACGGACACCTCACGTGCCATAATATCAATACCTGGATGTGATGACCCAAAAGGTCATCCTATGTAAATTTTATTATGACTGTGTTCCGAGGCCTCGAAAGCTTCCGTTAATCTCACCTCGATATGCGTGTGCATCCCGGGCGCGTAGTCGGGAAGCCTTTATGTGGAAAACTTGATAAAGAGCCGAATTTATGATAATTAATTGAATAAAGTTGACTTTGGTAGACATTTTTGATAAACGAACTTGGACCCGTGATTTGACGGTCCCGGAAGGTCCGTAGGAAAATATGGGGCTTGGGCATATGCCCGGAATCGAATTCCGAGGACCCAAGTCCGTGAAATGAATTTTTAAAGAAAATTGTTTTTTGAAAATAATAAAGGCTTATGAAAATGAACCTCGATGTGAAACCTGTGTTGTCGGGCCCGTATTATGGTTCCGGAGCCCGGAACAGGTTCAATATGTATTATTTGAGTTATCTGTGAAATTTGGTAAGGAACGTACTTGATTTGACGTGTTTCGGATCAAAAATGGGAAATTGAGAGTTAATGAAGTTATAAGGATTTCCTTAAATTTGAGATTTGGGTTTGGAGCGTGATTTTATGTTATCATGGTCCGAATGTGATTCCGAGACCGGGAATAGTCCCATTATGTCATTTATGACTTGTCTGCAAAATTTGATGTCATTCTGAGTTGTATAGATCGGTCCGGCGCATTGTTATAGAACCAAGAACTTGAAGTTTCTTAAGTTAGGATTTTAGGGGTTTTGGGATGTGATTTTGAGATTTAGCGTTGTTTTGGGTGTTTCGAAGGCTCGAGCGAGTCCGTATTATGATTTAGGACTTGTTGGTATATTTGAACGGGGGCTCGGGTGGGCCCAGCTTCCTTCCGGACACCCAACGGGGCTAAAAACCAGCTAAAACAACTGCTGGTGCAGCTGTTGCTGGTGTGACCGCAGGTGCGGTTTCCCAGCCGCAAGTGCGGGACCGCTCCTGCGGTCCCAGCCTTGCAGGTGCGGAGGTTCCGCAGGTGCGGTTCCTTTTCCGCAGGTGCGACCCCAACCTGCCTTGCCATTTTCCGCAGGTGTGATCCTTTTTTCGCCGATGCGGGACCGCATGTGCGGTCCCAAGGCCGCAGGTGCGGAACCCCTGTAGGCCAAACTGTTTTAAATGCCAAAAACTCGGGATTTCCTCATTCCCTTCATACCAAAAACCCCATTAGAGACTTGTGAGCTTGGGAAGGACACACCACGACCCAGCTACTATTAAGGTAAGTTAATTCCTTCCTAATACTAGTTTCATGCATGAATAGTTAATGGGATTACCAACTAAAATAATGGAAAAATCAAGAATTGGGTAGTAAATTTAGGGTTCTTGAGAAATTCGCGTATTGTCCATCTAATGTTATGAATTCAAGTGGAAACTTCATATTTATGATCCTTAGGCTATGGGTGAGTGATTCTTTCGAGAATTTTCGGGATTCGAGCGTGCGGGCCCGGGGTCGAATTGTGGTTTTTTTGGAAGAATGATAGAAAACGTATAATTAGGATTTGTAATTGGTTTATTGAGTAATTATTGATGTTATTAAATCAATTATGTCTAGATATTATCGATTCGGTGGTGGATTTGAGAGGAAAGGCTGTGATAGAGGTTTGACTTGCACTTTGGAGTCGAGGTAAGTGTTTGGCCTAACCTTAGCTTGAGGGATTAGGTATAGAGTCTTATTTGCTAGGTGTATTTCATGTCCAACGTATAGGCGGGGTGACGAGTGCCTATATGTTGCGGTCGAGCATGCCCGTGAGTCAATTGTGATGAATTGTACCGTGTTCTTGATATTCTCTGTACTATGAATAATTGGTGATTTAGGAGTGATACATTGACGTTGTTTCATGATGTGGGGAATTATTGATTAATTGTTCAGTTGAAGCTTTTACTGTTGAAATTGTATTTCTGAGCGAATTTGGTTATAGCTGAATCCCTCGCCGGGATGATAGAATTTTATTGAGTATTTCTGTACACTTGTGATTTCTTATTGTTAGTTGCACATTATATTGCTGATTGTTTATTATTAATCACACGAGGGGACATGGCGTGCTGATTGTTTATTATTTATCACACGAAGGGACATGCCGTGTTGATTTGTTTATTATTTATCGCACGAGGGGACATGCCGTGATGATTGTTTATTATTATCACACGAGGGGACATGCCATGTTGATTGTTTATTATTTATCGCACGAGGGGACATGCCGTGCTGATTGTTTATTGTTTATCGCACGAAAGGACATGCCGTGCCAATGTGTTATTGTTTGATGCACGAGGGGACATTCCGTGCTGAGTGATTTGTGAGGTGATGCACGAGGGGACATGCCGTGCCTTGTGTTATTCATTATCTGTTATGAGGCGTTAAATTCCTGCTTTTACTGTTAGATTTCAGTTGTTACCCTGTTCCACTATGCTAGTATTTATTGCCCCTCCTATCCCCAGCATGACTCTCCCCGTATCTGTTTATACTTGTTTATTTCCGTTGATCTTTTCCTGTTATTATAGAAAATTGCACAGGTATGTATATTGTTGTCGGTCCTAGCCTCGTCACTACTTCACCGAGGTTAGGCTCGGCACTCACTCAGTACATGGGGTCGGTTGTACTGATGCTACACCTGCACTTCTTTATGTTGTGCAGACTACGCAGCCAGACCCGGTGGGCACTAACGGAGGGAGCATTCCACCAGTTCATTCAGGAGACCTCGAGATAGACCCGCAGATGTTCGTGGGCCTTGGCATCACCTTCTACCCTTCTCTTTCAGTTCTGTCTTATTTTGTAGTTTCAAAGACAGTCATATGTACTTATTTTCAGACCATTGTATTCAGTAATCTCATAGACAGTTCGTGAGTATGTGACACCAGTTTTGGGATATGCATATGGGTCTTATTTCGAAGTTGCTATATTATTTTGAATCTAGCTAACCTTCATATTGTTGACCATCAATGCCTAAGTTATCTTGCTTATTGTAGTTGTTAATGAGTTTATTTAGTTCAAATGTTGGCTTGTCTAGCGGGTTCAACGTTAGGCGCCATCACGGCCCGAAGGTAGGATTTTGGGTCATGACACTGGATCCACACGGTCAGCTCACGTGCTCGCGGACAACTCACACGCTATGGTATCAATACCTGGACCCGCACGGTCAGCTCACATTCTATGCGGACAGCTCACGCGCTATGGTATTAATATCCTCACAACCAGGTCCTCTGCTCACTCAATCGTGTACCTCACTAGTCTCACCATCATTAACAAATAAGGGGACACAACCCACATCAAGTATCACATCATATTAACAAATAATAGAGACTGAGGTAAACATGTACAATAATATTAGCATGAATAAAGCCTAAGCATGATCTCTAACATGAAGGCAAACAAGTTCAACAACAAGTAACTACGTAACACAGATGATGGCCATGAGGCCTCACGGGATGGACCAAGTCTCCATCCCTCGAGGTATACACCCACACGCCCGTCACCTAGCGTGGGTATCACCTCCAAAGAGTCACACGATGTCAAATTCTCTGCGTTTATACCCTCAAAGCCAGAGTTAAAACTGTTACTTACCTCAACAGCATAAAATCCTACTACAGGACGCACTCGTCTCTGGACTCAGTCTCCAAAATCTTCCAATCTAACCATAATCAGATTAATACCATCAACATGTGCTAAAGAATCGAATTCCACAACAAAAATATCAAATATGCCAAAAATCAAAATCGACCAAAATCTAGCCCTCGAGCCCACATCTTGAATTCAACCAAAAATGGCAGAATCAAAACCCTTGTCCTCTTCCGAGTCTAACCATATAAAATTCATCAAAATCGTATTTCGTTTGATCCCTTTAATCCCTATCTAAAACTCTCCAAAACTCAAACCCTAACTCCCTCAATTTATGACTTGAAAAAAAAAGGTTCATAGTTGAAACTAATAGCCATTTCATATCAGGGCTAATTCTAAAAAACCTAAGGGGAAGCGAACGCTCTCTCCTTTCTTTCTCGCGACATGGTGAACTAGGGCAGCCATGACTGCCATCGTCTCTCCCCAGCTCCAAGCAGTGGGAGAGTCCATACAAAACAAGAGTGAAACACAACCAAATCATAATACAAATCAGTCATATGCATCGCAGCTTGTCGCAAAACAATCTGCCGCAAAATCGTCAAAGTTGGAGTTATGTTCAGTAACGTTTTAACATGGTGAACCTACGGTGGAATTCACCATTGAAGAAGTTAATGCATTCACTATAGAAGAAGGCTTACATCAAGCTGTTATTATTACGTTTTCATATGGAAAACCTTATTTGCAGATGTTAAGGTAGATTATTCCAGCCCAGTTTGACGTTAAAGGTAGGTGTAATATCGGCCAACTCGAATTTCGTCATATTTTAGTTAGGCTCGATCTGTATGAGGACTATGTCCATGTGGTATCCAAATTTACTGGTTATTTAAAGTCTAAGGCCAGGAAGTTTTCTTTAGAACTTTTCCATGGACACTAGGTTTCAATCCAAGAGAAGAAACTTCAAAAGTAGTTGTGTGGATTTCGTTTCATGAGCTGCCGCCAAATGTTTTTGCAAAAAAATTGCTAATGTCAATTGCTGCAGCATGTGGGAAGCCTCTTGCTGTGGATAAAGCTACTCAAGATCGATCACGGCCAAGTGTTGCTAGAGTTAAGGTGTTACTTGATCTCCTAGATAAACACCCTAAGAGAGTTAGGTTGCAAATTGTAGACAGAGCTACTGGAAAAACAGTCAAACATTATCAGGAGGTGACCTATGATAATTTACCTAAGTATTGCACATTTTGTAAATATCAAGGACATGAAGAAAGATCATGTCGTTTGATGAATGGTAAGGCAAAAGAAGTTGTTGTTGCTGGAATTGAGAGAGGAGAAGGGGCAGTGCATGATGGAAAACTTGCTGGTGAGACGGCTAATATTGAGCAGCTAAAAGGAGATGCTAGGGCCTATTTGAATGCTAAAAGAGCTGGGCAAATTGAGGCTACACGTCCTGTTGAGCAATAGGTATTGCAAAGTGCAGAAAGAAATAAAACTGTTACTGGGAACAACAATATTGAGATGAATCGCGCAAATACAGATATCTCTGTAGGTGATGCTTTTAAAATTGATAAGGGTCCACCTAAACCTGCACGAGATGTTCCTGCTAAAACGACCTTAGCGACGATTCGCAACGCAATAAATCCAGTTGTGGAAGCCTATGAAAATTTGCACTCTACTATGGATGCAACTGTTGCATCAACTGCTTTAACTATTGATCGAGCGGATGCACCTGTGCAAATTGGGAAGGATACAAATGATAATATTGCAACTTGTGATCGAAGGTTTGCTATAGATTCTAAGGATGTCAATGTATAGGCTAAACATTCAAGTGTTCAAGATGAGTGAGCATGGGACTTTGGCTAAACCTACTGTTGATCAAGCAATATTTGATCTTAAGGTTAAAAGTGCTGGGCAGTTGAAGGCAGCTGATGCACAAAACTCTGAAGTTCAAGGTGTTGCTGCTGTAATTGATAAGGCTTCGAAGGAACATTCTACAAGTTTGGTTAAAAACATAAGATGTCCAGATGGTGATTGTCAAGGTGCAACATTGGAGACTAATGTTGCATTGAAAGCAACAAGTGATCGAGTTGTTGCACCTGTTGAACCAGTGGAGAAATCAGCAATAGCAAGTGCACAACTTGATACAGGATCTCAACATGGTCAATAATCACTCGCTAAGGGCTGGTCTGTAGTACATTGATCACCTAGCAATAAGGATCTTCAGATCATCAAAATCTGGAGGCAGCAACACAGTTTAAATGTTCTAACTCCTTTGATGCCTTGGCTTGGCACATGAACATTTGGAGAAAGATCTGTAGCATCAAGAGATAAGTGAAAATTCAAAAACTATGCAACAGAGTTCTCTAGGCAGAACAAAAAACCAGCAAAAATCTGGTGTTCCATTGGTGATGATGAAGACCGGGGTGCCGACTTTGCGGGGGATTCGACTAATAAAGGTGAGCGATGTAGTGGGGACGAGGAGATCCTCTCAGTTGGCTCACCTTTGACAAGAATGGGCATCTCTTCAAAATTAAATTCAGGCAGCAAATTAAACGCACAAGTCCCATATTTCATTCCTAAAACTAAACAACAACAGATCATAATAGCTGCTAGTTCGTTGACAAAAGCAGTAGATATGATTCCTGGGCAACATGAGTTTAGCTCTAACACCCCAACAACTAATAGTGTGAATGAGCAACATGAAGAAGCATCGTTAGAACCTGGAAATCAGTAGCAAATTATAACCATACAAAAACCAGTCAACGCAGTAACAAATCCCGGACAACAGCATGAGTTTAGCTCTAATTCTCGAGTGATGAAACAACATGGGCAGCAGCAGTTTACAATCGATAAGAGAGGGGATGATCAACCTGTACAAGCTGCCTCACATTCTGCACAGCAGCTACAGTACAATCTGGACAACAGCAGCAAATTAACACCATGAAATCAACGACCAAACATGGACAACAACATCAGTTTACAAGAGTGCCAACGATCAGTGTGGAGGAAAGAAAACTCCTGGACTAAATGGTAAGTTGTAATCCTGCAATTTTGTTAAAACAAACTCCTTTGAGCACATGTCAGGTGAGTAAAATTAGAAAGAAGGTGAAAGACATGGAGCTGAAGCAACATAATACAACCTTGGCAAACATTCATGATATAAAGGCCTTGGTCGCACAAGGTATTGAGCAGGACATGCCCAATCCGGTGAAACTGGGCAGAGATATCTATGAAGAGGGAGAGGAAGATGAACTTCTAAGTAAATGTCGAGAAGAGGCAGCAAGGAAAGGTGACTTATCACCTATGCATAGCGGAAAAAGGAAGAAGACACACACAAGAGAAAAAAGTTGGGACGGCAAGGTGAGTGAAGATGTGAACGTAAGGAGACTCCCAATGAGAGTTGCCAAACAAAAACAGGTTTACCCAACTACGTCAACAAAGTCCACTCGTTCAAAGAAGAAAGCATGAAATTTGAAGACATCTTGAAGAGAGTAGAGGATGAAGACAAACGTCTACAAGTTGAAGACTTCACAAAATTAGAGAAGAGAGGACATCACTGTTATTTCTACATAATTTTATTCTACCATCACATTAGCATAGTTTTATGTAATATCATCACAGAGTATGTTATAAACTCTGTGATGATCATAGAATACCTATTGCTTGCTAGTTATTTCTTTTTACATGCATGTTAGTAGGTGAGGCTATTTTATGCCTCAGTAGGATTAGTTAAGGTAAGGTTTAGCCCAGTAGTTGTTTGCTCATGGACTATGCCTTTGGAAGAATACCCAAACGACTATGAGATTGTATGCCTTTGTGAGACTTTGCCGGCAGCTACATCATGATTCCTCTACATGAGGCTGCCATATAGGGCATTGTGAGGTGCAGATGAGTGATTATATAGCCAAGGCATAGAGGCAACACTACTGGTGCTATTGTCCCCTTTATTTGTACTATTCCTATATAGGTTCTTTCTTTGCTTTTTATTATTAATAAAATAGCCCTAGGCTCTTGCCTAGTGGATTTGCCAAAAAAAAAAATTCCCTCAATTTCACTTTGAAATCATCAATTAAAACCCAAAAATGAAGATGGATTCATGAAATATAACCAAAAACGAGTAGAAAACACTTAACCCAATTCTTATGGTGAAAATAGCCTCAAAAATCGCCCAAATCCGAGCTCCCCAACTCAAAATATGACCGAATGAACAAATCCTAGATTTATATATTTTTCTGCCATTTGTTCTGCCTCGTTTCTTGTGTCAAACAATCCTGAAAATCGCGTTTTATGCCCCCAACGCATTCCTTGTGAAATTCTAGCCAAGTTAGGCTTTTGAATCACTCAATTTTACCTTATAATGAAGGAGATATGTAGGTTTTAATATTTGCAAATAGTGCAGATTTTTAAATACGCCGTCAGTGGCAATTTCATAATTAATCTGAAAAATCCGGCAACCTTAGGAAAATGACCATAAAATCCTCATACGATGTCCAAATTCGACGATTCTTTTTGCTACGGGTCCATAATTACGATACGGATCTAATTCTTCATTCAAAAACAGAAATCAAAGCTAATTTATTCAATATGAAATCGTTTATGCTTGAAGAAACGACGTTGAAACATAAGAAAAGCGAGCGCAACACTACCCAAATTTATCTGAAACTCACCCGAGGCCCTCGAGACCTTAACCAATAATTCAAACAAGTCATATATCACTACCCGAACTTAGTCGAACCTCCAGAACACTCAAGACAACACCAGAATACCAAATCAACCTCGAATTCAAGCCTAAGAACTTCTAAACTTTCAAAATTCGCCAATGACGCCGAAAGCTATCAAACCACGTCCGAATGACCTGAAATTATGCACATAAGTTCTAATAAGTCATACATAGATACTCGTGCCCCCAAACTACCGAGCGAAATACAAATGCTGAAAAGGACCGGATGAGTTGTTACAAGTAAAATGGTTCGTGTTGAGAACACGTTCAAGCAAATGATGGAAAAGACTGCAGATCCGGGTTCCCAACTTTCCTAACATACCACATAGATTTGGAATCTTGAAGTTCAAATGGGGAAAATCTCTCAAGCTCTTAATACTCGTCCTAAGGGTGCATTATCAAGTGATACGGTAGTGAACCTAAAGGGTGGTAACAATAATGAACCCAAAGGGTGGTAAGATTATGGGACATTCCATGGCGGTTATTGATAAGTAGGGATTTTAACTTATTATTTGCTCTCTTTTACAAGTGTTTTAGGCTAAAAATGCTAGAAGGTATTCCCAAAAACTAATGAAGTATTCTTGCTTGTAGAAATTGTTCAAAATGAGCCAAAGGAACCATAATCATCTCACAAAGGAGTCAAAAGTTGAACAGAAACCAAGGTTGGGAAAAGAGTTCTGAAGCGCGGACCGCACAAATATTATTCTGCCGCGAGAGCTATAATGTGGCTGCGTTCATAACTACGCGGACCACGAAAGGGAGGTTCAGAGAGTTGCATTTTCAGGATAAATATTAAGAGTGGTCAGCACCGAAAATGTGTGGCCGCGATTAGAATTACGCGGACCGCAATGATTGAGATTTAGAGAGCTTGCAACATAAGCAAAAGAGAGAAATGCGGTCTGCGTCAGAATTGTGGGACCCCAGAAGTCCCTTTGTGCGGATGCATTTGAAATTATGCGGTCTGCAAAACTCAGCTCAACCCATATCCAAAATTGAAGAACGCGGACTGCGATCAGTATTGTGCGGCCGCGAAAGCAAGAGTGTGGCCGCGCTCAGAATTGTGCGGCCGCACAACCTCCACAGGGGCAGTTTTGTCAGATATTTTTAGCTTAGTATAAATAGGACTTCTTGTCATTTTAGGTTATGTTATGTATTGTAGGAGCACCTGAGATGGCTGAAACTTTAATTTTGGAAAAGTTTGTACTAGATTCGTCTTTTAAGATTAGATTTTACTTCCTTAATCTTATATTATGAATTTTATCTTCATTTCATCTTCAATTTCTGTTATTTCCATGAGTAGCTAAACCCATAGCTAGGGTTGTGACCCAACCCTAGTGTGGGTATTTAATGGGTATTTGATTTTGGGGCTTGAATATGTATGGGTTAGGGATATTGAGCTTAGTTCTTGCTAGAACTATAGAATTAGTGGTTGCAAACACCGATTCATGCCTTTATGACTTAGTATCTACTTGAGAATGAGGGGCTAAGTCTAGGAAAGCTAGGTTAACAAGGAATTGGGGTGAAATGAAGAAATTGATAACCCAAATTAAAGGGTTAAACCTAGAGGTAGTAATACCCAACTTGAGCTAATATCACTTGAATTGCATGAATACACATTTGGACTTGAGAAAGCAAAATTGGGCAAAAGAGAGAAATGAGGTCTGCGTCAGAATTGTGGGACCCCAGAAGTCCCTTGTGCGGACGCGTTTGAAATTATGCGGTCCGCAAAACTCAGCTCAACCCATATCCAAAATTGAAGAACGCGGACCGCGATAAGTATTGTGCGGCCGCGAAAGCAAGAGTGTGGCCACGCTCAGAATTGTGCGGCCGCACAACCTCCACAGGGGCAGTTTTGTCAGATATTTTCAGCTTAGTAGAAATAGGACTTCTTGTCATTTTTAGGTTATGTTATGTATTGTAGGAGCACCTGAGATGGCTGAAACTTCTATTTTGGAAAAGTTTGTACTAGATTCGTCTTTTAAGATTAGATTTTCATTCCTTAATCTTATATTATGGATTTTATCTTCATTTCATCTTCAATTTCTGTTATTTCCATGAGTAGCTAAACCCATAGCTAGGGTTGTGACCCAACCCTAGTGTGGGTATTTAATGGGTATTTGATTTTAGGGCTTGAATATGTATGGGTTAGGGATATTGAGCTTAGTTCTTGCTAGAACTATAGAATTAGTGGTTGCAAACACCGATTCATGCCTTTATGACTTAGTATCTACTTGAGAATGAGGGGCTAAGTCTAGGAAAGCTAGGTTAACAAGGAATTGGGGTGAACTGAAGAAATTGATAACCCAAATTAAAGGGTTAAACCTAGAGGTAGTAATACCCAACTTGAGCTAATATCACTTGAATTGCATGAGAACACATTTGGACTTGAGAAAGCAAAATTGGGCAAAAGAGAGAAATGCGGTCTGCGTCAGAATTGTGGGACCCCAGAAGTCCCTTGTGCAGACGCGTTTGAAATTATGCGGTCCGCAAAACTCAGCTCAACCCATATCCAAAATTGAAGAACGCGGACCGCGATCAGTATTGTGCGGCCGCGAAAGCAAGAGTGTGGCCGCGTTCAGAATTGTGCGGCCGCACAACCTCCACAGGGGCAGTTTTGTTAGATATTTTCAGCTTAGTAGAAATAGGACTTCTTGTCATTTTTAGGTTATGTTATGTATTGTAGGAGCACCTGAGATGGCTGAAACTTCTATTTTGGAAAAGTTTGTACTAGATTCGTCTTTTAAGATTAGATTTTCATTCCTTAATCTTATATTATGGATTTTATCTTCATTTCATCTTCAATTTCTGTTATTTCCATGAGTAGCTAAACCCATAGCTAGGGTTGTGACCCAACCCTAGTGTGGGTATTTAATGGGTATTTGATTTTAGGGCTTGAATATGTATGGGTTAGGGATATTGAGCTTAGTTCTTGCTAGAACTATAGAATTAGTGGTTGCAAACACCGATTCATGCCTTTATGACTTAGTATCTACTTGAGAATGAGGGGCTAAGTCTAGGAAATATAGGCTAACAAGGAATTGGGGTGAACTGAAGAAATTGATAACCCAAATGAAAGGGTTAAACCTAGAGGTAGTAATACCCAACTTGAGCTAATATCACTTGAATTGCATGAATACCCATTTGGACTTGAGAAAGCCAAATTGGGCAAAATCACTCAAACTACCGAGAGGTATAGAGTGAGTACCCGGGTGTAATAACTATATTACAATCCCAATTAATTAAGCTTGCCCTAGATTCTTGCTACCCGTTAGATATCCACCTAGGTAGAATTTACTACCCTAGTCTCTTTAAATACTTGAAAAATAACAACAAAAATATTTTACTTAGTTTCAATTATTGCATACAATAGAGTAAAGTTAGAAGTAGAAATCAAACCCAAATGTGTGGAAGAGTAATTAGAATCAAAACCCGCATCCAGCTTAGATATAAACCTAATTCCAAACAAATTAACTCCCTATGGATTCGATCCCGACCTAGTTGGGTTAAAATTGCATTGAACACCCTCGCTACTCAATAGTAGTGTAGGCTTGGACCCGATCAATTTTTGGTGTCGTTGTCGGGGAGTTAGACGGTCTTAGCTATATATCTAAGTAGTTGTGTGTTTTGTTTTTCTTTCCTTCCATTTTTCTAATTTTGTGTGTCAATTGCTTTTAAATACCAAATGGCTATTAACGAGGCCCTCGGACATATTCCTAAGGGGGAGAAGGTAGATGATAATGAAGTGGATGAGGTTCATCTTGAACCTCAAGTACAAAGAAGAGGCCGCCCGCCTCATGAAAATATTCCAACCCCCCCACCTCCTCCAAGGGCAGCACACCAGGTGTTACCCAATGAAGGCTATGCGAGTGTAATAGTTCCGCCTCGGATTCTGGCGACAATTTCAAATAACCAATGTCATGATTACACTATTGGAACAAAGGGGTTTCTTCACCGGATTTGCACACCAAAACACCTATAAGAATCTCAAAGGTTTTGTTGACACATGCTGGGGGAGCAAGCAGACGAATTTATCTGAGGACGCTTTGAGGTTAAGGCTTTTCCCTTTCTCACTTAGAGGGAAGGCTTTGGATTAACTTGAGAGATTTCCCAACCATTCCATACACACTAGGGATGAGTTGGCCGAGAAGTTCATAGCAAAGTTCTTTTCTCCGGGACAAATGGCAACATTAAGAGATGAGACACTAACTTTTAAACAAGAGCCAAATGAACCATTACATGAGATTTGGGAACAGTACCGCACAATGGTCAAAGAATGCCACAACAATGATATGACTGAGGAAATAATCCAGTAAACCGTTTATGGGGGGATCAAAACAACTAACCAATGTGTGGTGAATCAACTCGCCGAGGGTAACTTCATGAGCACGCCGTACTCTAAAGCATGTAAAATATTAGATGAGATGGCGGATACCTCTTCGGCTTGGAAAAGTATAGCTAACGTTCCTCGGGGTGACCCTAATGTTATCCACCTTCACAAGGAACTTCATGATCATGGGAAATCCATAGCGGAATTGACAACCACCATGAATCAGTTGGCCAAGGCTCAGCTTCAACAGGTTCAGGGGCCAAAACAGGTAAATGCCATGGAAGGAGTAAACATGATGGTCAACAAGAGAAGACAACTGGGTCAACAAGTTCAAAACAACCATGATCAATTTGAGCAAAGTGGTAGTGAGTACAATCAAGATGATTCCTATGATGATCAAAGTGAAGAGGTTCAATATGCCAATAATTACAAAGGTCAACGGAGCAACAACAACAACAACAACAACAAACCCAGTTTGATACCAACATGTGGGGTCTGGGGAGGGTGGTCTGTACGCATACCTTACCCCTACCTAATGCAGGTAGAGAGGCTATTTCCAATGGACCCTCGATTCAGGAAACAAAAAACACAGTATCCAATAATAGCAGCACGGAATACAATACCTGAGGCGAACAAAAGCACATACCATAATAAAAATCAAAGAATATGTAGGGAAATGCATGATACTAAGCCTATCATTGAGCGCTATAAACTACCTACTAACCCTCTACCTTAATCCTCGACCTCCACACCCTCCTATCAAGTGTCATGTCCTTAGTGAGCTGAAGCACCGCCATGTCCTGCCTAATCAATTCTCCCCAGTACTTCTTAGGCCTACCTCGACCCCTTCTTAAACTCTCCATGGACAACCTCTCACACCTCCTGACAGGGGAATCAATGCTTCTTCTCCTAACATGTCCGAACCATCTCAGCCGTGACTCCCGCATCTTGTCCTCCACGGAGGCTACTCCTACTCTGTCCCGGATAGCTTCATTCTTAATTCTATCTCACCTGGTACACCCACACATCCATCTCAACATCCTCATCTCTGCTACTCTCATCTTCTGCATGTGGGAGTTCTTGACTAGCTAACACTCAGCCCCATACAACATAGCGGGTCGAACTACCACTCGATAAAACTTACCCTTAAGTCCTAACGACACCTTCTTATCACATAGAACACCAGAAACGACCCTCCACTTCATCCACCCCGCTTCGATGCGATGTGTGACATCTTCGTCAATCTCCCCGTTACCCTGGATAATAGACCTAAGATACTTAAAACTCGCTCTCTTGGGGATAACTTGAGCATGAAGCTTAACCCCTACGTCTCCATCATGGGTCTCACTGAATATGCACTCCAAGTATTCTGTCTTGGTTCTACTCAGTTTGAAACCTTTAGATTCCAAGGTTTGTCTCCAAACCTCCAACCTCGCGTTAACTCCACTACCTGTCTCGTCAATCAACACTATATCATCGGCAAATAACATGCACCAAGGCACCTACCCTTGGATGTGACGCGATAGTATATCCATCGCCAAGGAAAACAAAAATAGGCTAAGAGCCGACCCCTGGTGCAACCCCATCACCACAGGGAAAACGTCCGAGTCACCACCTACAGTCCTTACCTGAGTCTTAGCATCATCATACATATCCTTAATCGCCCTAATGTACTCTACCGGAACTCCTCTAACTTCCAAAAACCTCCACAGTACCTCCCTCGAAACTTTATCGTATGCCTTCTCAAGGTCAATAAACACTATATGCAAATCCTTCTTTCTTTCCCTGTACTGCTCCACTAATCTCCTTACCAAATGAATCGCTTCCGTAGTCGAACTCCCCGGCATGAATCCAAACTGATTCTCGGAAATATACACGCACTTCCTCACCCTGGCCTCCACCACTCTCTCCCAAACCTTCATAATGTGACTCAATAACTTGATACCTCTATAATTGTTGCAATTTTGGATATGACCCTTGTTCTTGTAAATTGGAACCATCGTACTCCACCTCCATTCTTCGGGCATCTTCTTTGCCTTAAAAATAACATTAAATAGCCTAGTGAGCCACTCTAAACCTGCTCGTCTCGCGCTCTTTCAGAATTCCACCGGGATTTCGTCTGGCCCCGTTGCTCTGCCCTTGCACATCCTACGTATGACTCCTTCCACCTCCTCTACCGTAATCCGCCTACAGTTCCCAAAATCCCGCCGACTCTCGGAGTGCTCCAACTCACCCAGCACAATGCATCTATCCCTCTCCTCATTCAACAGTTTAAGGAGGTATGTCTGCCATTTTCTCATAATGAGTGCCTCGTCCATCAACACTTTACCATCCTCGTCCTTGATGCATTTGACTTGGTCTAAGTCACGGGCTTTCCTCTCCCTCACCTTGGCCAACCGATACAACCTCTTGTCCCCACCTTTGCCCTTGAGCTCCTCGTACAAACGAGAAAATGCTGCATTCTTAGCCGTCGTAACTGCTAACTTTGCCTCTTTCTTTGCCTTTATGTAACACTCCTGATACGTCCTTTTTTCCTCCTCGTTTGTACTCTCTACTAGCTTCAAATAAGAAGCTTTCTTAGCTTCCACTTTACCTTGAACCTCTCTATTCCACCACTAGTCCCCCTTATGAACCCTTGGAGAACCCTTCGCGACCCCTAAGACCTCTCTAGCAGCTACCTTAATGCAATCCGCATTCATGGACCACATACTAGACGCGTCTCCCATACTCGTCCAGGCCCTCATAGCCACCAACTTCTCTCCTAACTCCTGAGTTGTGTCCTTGTTCAAGTTACCCCACTTGATCTTAGGTTGCCTGCACCTCGCCCTCTTCCTCCTACTCCTCCTGATCTCCAGGTCCATTACTAGGAGCCTATGCAGAGTCGTGAGGTGCTCACCCCGGGATGACCTTGCAGTCAGTGTATAGACCTTTATCGCATTTCCTGCAGAGAAGGTAATCAATATGTGTCTTGCCCATTGAATTTCGGAAAGTGTCCAGGTGCTCTTCCCTATTCGGGAAACTCGAGTTAGCTATAACCAAATCAAAAGCTTTAGAAAACTCCAACAGAGAATTACCTCCCTCATTCCTATCCCCAAAACCGTACCCATCATGCACATCATCATAACGCCTAGAACTAGCCCCAATATGACCATTGAAATCTCCGCCAATGAACAACTTCTCTGTGTGCGGGATACTACGTATCATCTCGTCCAGATCATCCCAAAATTGCTTCTTGACCAAGGTCAACGGAGCAATGCTCCAAATTAGCAACATTGGAGATCATAGGGAAACAATCAAAATTGGGGAAACAAAGGACAATAAGGGAATTGGAATAGTGGGAACAACAATCAAAATTGGGGTAATCAACAAGGCAATTGGGGAGAAAATAATCATGGCAATTGGGCTGGAAACAATAATAGTAATTGGGGAGGAAATAACAATCAAGGGGGTTGGAACAACAATAATCAAGGAAATTGAGGGTTGGGCTTTCAAAATCCCCTTGATGTATCAACAACCCAACAACCTGCCTCCATATCTGTCACAAGGTTCTAGTTCTTCAAGCAATGAGATGGGACGGATTGAAAACATGTTCAATCAAATGATGGAGAAAAATGCTGACTCCGATGCCCAATTGGCCTCCCACAACACTTTTATACGCAACTTGGAAGTCCAACTTGGACAAATTTCTCAAGCTTTAAATACTCTCCCTAAGGGGGCACTACCCAGTGATACGGTAGTAAACCCGAAGGGTGGGAACAATATGGAGCATGCTATGGCGGTGACTACAAGAAGCGGGAGAGGTGGAGTTGCAAGTACCTCTAATCCAAGAAAGATTATGCATGATGATGTGGTAGTACAAGATGATGATGATCCAAGCAATGATGTTCAATCAAGTGATGAAGTGAGGATAGACATTGATAAAAATGTGGAGGAGACATAAAATGAGGTTAACCCGTCTAGGGAACACGTAATAGATATATCGGAACCGGTAGTGTCCAAAGCCAAGGCTCCTTTTCCAAGGCCTCCTCCACCATATCCTCAAAGGCTCACAAAGAAAAACAATGAGAACCAATTCAAGAAATTCATTGATATGATGAATTTTTTTTCCATAAATGTGCCATTGGTTGAAGCCCTAGAACAAATGTCGGGATATGCCAAGTTCATGAAAGACTTGGTAACAAAGAAGAGATAAATGAACTGTGAAATGATCAAATTGACACATAAAGTGAGTGCCATTGTGCATTCCATGTCTCCAAATCTAGAAGACCCCTGTGCCTTTACAATCCCATGCACTATTGGTAGTGCTGATTTCGCCAAAGCTTTATCCGACTTGGGAGCGAGCATTGACTTGATTCCATATTCTGTGTTAAGGACATTGAGGATTGGGAAACCAGGACCTACTTACATGAGGTTGCAAAAGACGGACCGGACAATGAAGAGGCCATTGTGGATAATTCATGATGTGCTAGCACGGGTCGACAAGTTCATACTTCCCGCAGATTTTGTGATACTTGACTGTGAGGTTGACTACGAGGTGCCTATCATATTGGGGAGACCTTTCCTAGCTACAGGGAAGGCTTTAGTTGATGTGGAAGCTGGGGAGCTGACCTTTCAAGTGGGCGATGAAAAAGTTGTGTTCCATGTGTGGAAGTCAATGAGGCAGCCTAATAGCAACGAAGTATGTTCGTTCGTGGATCTTGTGACCGAAGTAATTATTGATGACACAAGTGTTGTGATTAATGTTGAAGACCCATTGGAAGTTGTGTTGTTGAATCATGATGAGGTTGATAAGGAAGGCTTGGTAGAATGTGTCAATGCTTTGCAAGGAATGGGTTCCTATACATATGGGCCCCGAAAACTTTCCTTGGACCTTGAGAACCAGAAGACTCCACCAACAAAGCCCTCAATCGAGGAGCCTCCCACATTGGAGTTGAAGCCCTTACCTTCACACCTCAGGTATGAGTTCTTAGGCCCTTGTTCCACATTACCTGTTATTCTTTCCTCGTGCTTAACTAACATGTAGGTAGATTCCACCCTTGCGGTGCTACAAAAGAGGAAGAAGGCAATAGGTTGGACACTGGCGGATATTCGGGGTATAAGCCCATCTTTTGCATGCACAAAATCATATTGGAGGAGGGTGACAAACCCTCCATGGAACATCAAAGAAGGTTTAATGAGGCCATGCAAGAGGTAGTCAAGAAAGTGATCATCAAGTGGCTAGATGCAGGGGTTGTCTACCCCATTTCAGATAGTTCATGGACTTCGCCGGTACAATGTGTCCCATAGAAGGGGTTGGGNGGGGGGGGGGGGGGAATGACTGTGATCACTAATGATAAAAGTGAATTTATCCCTCACAAGAACTGTCACCGTTTGGAGGGCATGCATGGATTATAGAAAGCTCAACAAAGTGACTCGGAAAGACCATTTTCCGTTGCCATTTTTTGATCAAATGTTGGGTAGGCTTTCCGGACGTGCTTATTATTGCTCTTTGGATGGGCATTACGGATATAACCAGATTATTATTGCACCTGAAGACCAAGAGAAAACCAACTTCACTTGTCCGTATGGCACATTTGCATTCTCAAAGATGCCGTTTGGTTTGTGTAATGCACCAGCTACTTTTCAGCGGTGTATGATGGCAATATTCACGGATATGGTGGAGGAATTTCTCGAGGTGTTCATGGATGATTCTCTGTTGTGGGGGATTCCTTTGAAGAGTGTTTGGATAATCTTGATAAAGTATTGGCTCGTTGTGAAGAGACCAACTTAGTGCTTAATTGGGAGAAGTACCACTTTATGTTCGAGGAGGGATTTTCCTTGGCCATAAGATCTCCAAGAATGGTATTTAAGTGGATAAAGCAAAGTTTGAAGTGATATCAAAACTCACTCCTCCTAAATCCGTCAAAGGACTGAGGAGCTTTCTAGGTCACGTGGGGTTTTACCGTCGGTTCATCAAGGATTCTCAAAAGTGGTGAACCCTTTGTGCAAGTTATTGGAAAAAGATGCCGAGTTTGTGTTCGATGATGATTGTAAGAAATCTTTTGAGATACTCAAGTATAGGTTGACTAAAACTCCCATCATTACCGCACCCAATTGTAGCTTACCATTTTAGCTCATGTGCAATGCTAGCGACGTGGCGGTAGGAATGGTATTGGGGCAAAGAATCAACAAGACATTTCACCTGGTCTATTATGCAAGTAATACTATGAACGACACCCAAGTCAACTATATGGTGACCGAGAAAGAACTCTTAGCCATTGTCTCTTCCATTGAAAAGTTCCGCCCGTACCTCATGGGTACCAAAGTGATTGTGCACACCGATCACACGACACTTCGTTATTTGATGAGTAAAAAGGACTCTAAGGCTAGGTTGATGTGGTGGGTTCTTCTTCTATAGGAGTTTGATCTTTAAATCATAGACTGCAAAGGGAGTGAGAATCAAGTGGCGGACCACTTGTCCTGATTGGAAGAGGGGGAGGCCCTATGATGGCCTTGAGATCAATGATTCGTTTTCGGATGAACAACTCCTTACCATGTATTTGAGCGGGACGCCTTGGTTTGCCGGGGTGGCCAACTTTCTTGGGACCGGCATTGTCCCAAATAAGTTCTCTTCAAACAAAAGGAAGAAGCTCAAACGGGACTGCTTGGAATATTATTGGGACGAGCCATATCTTTTCAAAATTTCAATGATGGTGTTATTCGGAGATGTGATTCGGAAGAAGATCAATTGAGTATTCTTGAAGCTTGCCATTCCTCTCCCTATGGTGGTCACCTTGGTGGGGCGAGAACTGCTACCAAGGTCCTAAGTTGTGAATTCTATTGGTCTACCTTGTACAAAGACGCTAGTGAACGCGTTAGGCGTTGTGATGGTTGCCAAAGAACCAGTGGAATCTCCAAGAAGAATGAGACGCCTCTCACTACCATCCTTGAGATTGATATTTTTGATGTGTGGGGCATCGACTTTATGGGACCATTTGTGAGTTCATATGGTAACACCTATATTCTTGTTGATGTAGATTACGTTTCAAAATGGGTTGAAGCTGTGTCTTTGCCCAACAATGAGGAACAAGGTGTGGTGGCTTTCTTGAAGAAAAACATATTCACAAGGTTCGGCACCCCAAGGGCTATCAATAGTGATGGGGGTTCTCATTTTTGCAACAATGCCTTTGACACTTTATTCTCCAAGTTTGGTGTCACTCATAAGGTGTCAACCCCCTATCACCCCCAGGAAAGTGGACAGATTGAAGTCTCAAACATGGAGATCAAGAGCATTCTATCCAAGATTGTCAATGCAAACCGTACTGATAGGTCAACGAAACTTGACGATGCTTTGTGGGCCTATAGAACACCTTACAAGACTCCAATTGGTATGTCTCCGTACCGGTTGGTGTTTGGGAAAACATGTCATCTCCCGGTGGAATTAGAGCACAAGGACATGTGGGTGTTGAAGAAATTGAACCTTGAATGAGATGTAGCTGCCAATCTCCGGGTAGAGCAATTGAATGAACTGGATGAGTTTCGGTTCCATGCTTACTCAAGTTTCTCCTTGTATAAGGACAAGATGAAGTACTTACATGATAAGTATATCCGGAGCAAAGAATTCAAAGAAGGTGACTTTGTTCTTCTATTCTCGGTTACGGATGTTTCCTTGAAAGCTTAAGTCAAAGTGGAGTGGTTCTTTTGAAGTGGTACATGTGACTCCTTTTGGTGCTCTGGATTTGAAAAACAAGACTGGTGAGATATTTAGTGTCAATGGGAAGCGGGTGAAGCACTACATTTGAAAGATTGATTATAGCCACGTTGTGGCTTTGATCCATTTCAAATGAGTGATGGTAACATGCATCGTGTCGCGACGTTAAATCAGGCGCTTCTTGGGAGGCAACCCATGTGTTTTTCTTTCTTTTGATTTTCTTCTTAGATGAGGAATTGTTTTGTATTAACTGGTTGTGAAGTGTATGAAGGAATTGGTTGTGCAGTGCATGAAATTAACAAGAAATTTTTTGGCTAAGTGGTGAAATTTCACGGACCGCGTCAGAAATTATGCGGACCGCACAAGCACTTCGCGACAACACAATTCTGTGCGCGGTCGCGCAACTGGATTATGGAAATTTCCAACTCTCTGAAGTTTGGCCCGTGAAAATCACTTAAGGATTCGTGGTCGTGGTCAGAATTACGCGGACCGCATAAATTGTACGGCCGTAATCACTTTTTTGCGGACCGCGTCAATGAAGCTGCTGCTGAGCTACAAGAGGTAAAGAGTGCAGACCAGACCAAATTGTGTTTCCGCACTCAGGTAAGTCGGTGGGTCACTGGAGTCAGAGTATAAATAGGACTTTTGAGAACTATTCACACTTTACGGACTCTGACTTCTCAAACAACCCTAAAGCACTGTGCACTTTTTCTTGCTTTCAATCTCATCCCATTTTCATCAAGAGTTGATTTTCTACTACTCTTCACTAATGGTATGTTCATTTCAATTATTTAATTTCATATTTTTTTTTTTTTTTTTATCTTTGTTTAGTTTCTTTTTTAGTTAGGGTTAGGTTCATGCCAAATGTGTCAAATTGATGCTTAATCCTTGCTTAGAAATATGTGAGTAGTGTTTGAATGCATAATGGGGGCATGGGTTAGTAGTTTTTCATGATTAATTGCCATAAATCTTGTAAATTAGTGAAACCTTAGTATTAATTTTCAAAAGAGCCGATCTGATTTGAATTTCGCGGTCGCACATATTTTTGTGTGGTCCGCGATAGGGTATGCGGCCACATAAAAAAATTGTGCGGTCTGCGTTATCCTCGTTCCAAGGAACTCTTAATTGCTTAAATTTTGCGGCCGCATCAATTTTATGTGTTCCGTGGTTGATTTTTCGCGGCCGCACTCATAATTGTGCGGTCTGCACAGTTGAATTTAGGAGACCCTATAAAGTGCTTATGCGTCCGCACTCAAAATTATGCGGTTCGCGATGGGTTTTTCGTGGCCGCACTCATTTTTGTGCGGTCTGTGGTTGATTAACTTAAGATAACCAGTAGTCTGAGCCTGGTCTCTTCGTGGCCGCACTTACTTTTGTGCGGTCAGCGATGGGCAGTCTGCGACTGCACTCACTTTTGTGCGGTTCGCACTGCCCTGTTTTGAGAAGCACTGGGTTTCCTTTTCAACTGTAACTCTTTAACACATGTGGACCCCAATTCTAACTTATTTTCACTACTTGCATTTGCAGACAATGGTGCGTTCTCGTGGTAAAGGTGACACTTCCAAAGGGAGGTAAGAATTCTCCTGAGGCCAAGGTAAAGGTAATCAAACATTGCCATAATCAGTCCAGAAGGTCGTGGGCAAAAAGACCACCCTAGTTAGACCTCCTCCCTGCTCCTTGGACACCAGTGAATACCTCCCATCCCGGGAGATGTCTGAGGGGGATTCTGTCCAAGCACAATCGGGAACACAATCACAATAATTTCTCCGGTCGCCTCCACCTAGTCAATGCACCTACCTCATTTTCTGGTTTATCTGATGGATCAGAGGGAGGTAGTCAGGCATGGGAACCATCCTCCCCACCTGCCACTACACATACCCCAATAAATGTAGATGAAGATGATGAAGTCTTGGATGACAGGAGAGGGTGTGACACAATTGTGGGTGGCCTGGCTAGTTCAAGGAAACCGGAAGTGTGGGCCGATAGATTTGTGAGTGAGAAGGCGTATGCCAAGTTTTGGGAATGGTGGACCCGAAAGTCGCTCACTCTTGAGCGACAATTCATAACAAAAGACATATGATGAGTGGCAATTTTACCACTCATTTTAGCCTCTTTTCAGTAGATTTTGTGCTGCTCAATGGGTATTTGAGGTTACTATCAGTGTATAATTGCTCTATTTGCAGGAAAATGATGTCATGAAGTGGTTAAGGTCAAATTGGAGTGAAATTGAGCAAAAAGAGAGTAAAGAAGAGAAAAGAGGGGAGCAATGGACGAATGAGATCGCATATGTAACATGCGAATCGCATTTCGAGCCCAAAGATCGCATACCGCAACAGAAAGTTGAGTCAAGATT
>ML288269.1:0-13810 GCA_005239495.1 Nicotiana undulata
CCCGAGGACTCGCAACTAGCCAAAAGGTGTACAATTATATCAATGCATGCACAATGTGGGAAACTTATCCTAGTTATTCAATAAAATCGCTATTGTTGAAGAAGTCCCAAATTCCAACCCAGGTCCGCATGTTCAAATTTCAAAAATTCTCGAAGGGGTCACTCACCCATAGCCTAAGGATCATTAATGTGTGATTTCTACTTGAATTCATGGCTTAAAATGGAAAATCACAAAATCCTCAAGAGCCCTAAAATTACTACCAAATTCCATGATTTTTGATAATTTAGTAGGGAATTTAACTAGGAATTTATGTTTGAAACTAGTGTTAGATAGGGAATTTACTTACCTCAAGTACTAGGTTGAAGGCCCTCTTGGAAGCTCTCAAATAACAAAAGGAAGAAGATGGAAATGGAAGAAATGACTTAAATCCCGTGTTTAAATGAAATTCCACTGCCTGGCCTACAGGGGCTCCGCACCTGCAGCTCGAGGACCGCACCTGCGGTCTCGCACCTGCGAGCTGGAGACCGCACCTGCGGTTCCACTCCTGCGGAAAAGGAACCGCACCTGCAGAACCTTCGCACCTGCGAGGCTGGGACCCCAGGAGCGGTCCCGCACCTCCGTCCGGGAAACCGCATCTGCGGTCACACCAGATCAGGTGCACCAGCTTCATTTTCAGCTGGTTTTTGGCCTCGTATGGTGTCCAGGAGGCACCTGGGACCACCCGAGCCCCCGTCCAAATATACCAACAAGTCCTAACTCATAATACAAACTTCGATACTTTATCAACCCAAACCGGAACATTCATAATCCAAATGCCTTTCCTCTACCGGAACTAAAATACCGAAATCTTGAAATCACACTCTAAGAAGACCTCCCTTCAAGCCATTCATCACCCCCAACACATGGGCAAACATTCTTCAGCCATATCAACATTGCGCGATAACCAATCGAAACATCATCACTATTCGAGCATAGCCTCAAGGATCTCAGGAACACAACTACAAAGCTGAAATAACATCGTATTCTTCTGCAGGGCGACAACAACAGTCCATTTGACTATGCATGAAAAACATCATGCACCACATCTGTAGCCCCATTACAATTCCTCAAACTCTCAATTATAGGAAGCGCTTCGCGACGTATAAGATTGAGTAGGAAGAAACATAGGCATAAGCCTGAGAGGAATCGAATCGCACGATAAGATATCAAGAAGGGAAGTACTCCTAACAGCCCTGCAACCTCTCGAAGATAAGTACAGACGTCTCCGTACCGATCCGCAAGACTCTGCTAGACTTGCTCAGGACTCGTGAAACCTAGGAGAACCTAGAGCTCTGATACCACGTTGTCACGACCCAAAATCTATGGGTTGTGATGGCGATGGACACCACTGTCAGGCAAGCCAACCCCTTCATCAGTTGAAGTACCATCATGTTTAACAATTTCGGAATCGTTGCCTTTATTGCTTTTCATAATCAAATAAATAAACTTTTGTAAATTAAACACGATAGGAAATCCATTTAATTCAATAAAACAAGACTCAACACATCCCCAGAACCCGGTGACACAAGTACATGAGCAGTTTCTAAGAATTTATACAATTATACAACTCTTGTCCGGGAAATAAATGGGACAAAAGCAATAGAGATACAATGTAAAGATATAGAAAGAAGGAGACTCTGTCAACTGCGGAATCCCTCCGGATGAATGCAGCCCAAAAAAGCCTCCAAATCAATCGCTGAACTATGAAGATACCTGTGCAACAAAATGCACAGAAATTGTAGCATGAGTACATATACATATATGTACCCAATGTGTATCCCGCCTAACCTCGAAGAAGTAGTGACGAAAGGTCAACTTGACACTCACTAAGGTCCAACAATATAGATAGGACAAAATATACTGAAAGCAATAGACATGTGAGGGCAGTTAAGCAGCAAATATATATAAGGCACTGAAATCCAAATAAATTCTGAAAATAAGTAAATGAGTAATTTCCTTTCTTTAAATCCGCCGTGGCGTACGGCCCGCTCCCATAAATGTATCATTGAATCCGCCGTGGCGTACAACCCGCTCCCATAAATGTATCTTTAAACCCGTCGTGGCGTACGTCCCGCTCCCATAAATGTATTGTTAAATCCGCCGTGGCATACGACCCGCTCCCATAAATTTATCTTTAAATCCGCCGTGGCGTACGACCCGCTACAATAAATATATCTTTAAATCTGCCGTGGCGTACGACCCGCTCCCATAAATGTATACGAATACCTCTCAAATCCGCCGTGGCATACGACCCGATCCCATATATATTACAATTACTTTTCAACTCCGCCGAGGCGTACGGCCCGATCCCATAAATGTATTACAAATATAAGAGTGGGGGAAATCACACATCGCCCGCAGAATGTAAATTGCGAAGCGGTCACATGCACACACGATATTCTTTCTTTCCTTTCATATTATTTACCGTAAAACAATTCCTTTCATATTATTTTCTGTAAAACAATTCCTTTCATTTTATTTTCCGTAAAACAATTCCTTTCATTTTATTTTCCGTAAAACAATTCCTTTCATTTTATTTTACGTAAAACAATTCCTTTCACTTTATTTTCTGTAAAACAATTCCTTTTATATTATTTAAACTCCATAAATGTCAGAGGAACAAAAACTACACATATAATCAGGGCTCATAACATATAGTTCATTACGAGTAGAAAATAGAGCATGATGTGGGGCCTAACTACCCGGACATAGCAATAATAGCCGCTACGCACAGACTCTCCTCACTTGGTGCGTACGTATCCCCCACAAACAATTAAACACAACACATAGAACACCTATGGGGACAATTCCCTCTTACAAGGTTAGAAAGGAGACTCACCTCGCTCCGAAGATTCATCACCGGCTTCCAAGTCTCTACGACGACTAAAATGGATGCGCAACGCTCCCAAACTATCCAAATAGCGATAATTTAATGAAAATATACTCAATAGATCATAACCAATTCAAATTACAAAGTCCCTCAGCCCGGCTCAATGAAATGACCAAAATGCCCTCGGGCCCACGTGCCCGGACCTCGAAAATTCTTGAAGAACATCCCTACCCGAAGCTTTACTAATTTAATTACANCCTCCAAAAATCGCACATGGCTATGAAAAATGAGAGAGAAATGCCAAAATCCCGTTTTAATCAACACTGCCCAGCACAGGCCTTCTCTGTGATCGCAGGAGATCCTTTGCGATCGCACATGCCACCCAGCACCCTCCTCCACGATCACACCAATAGACCTGCGGTCGCACAGGTCATCTCCAGTACCCTCACTCGCTCTCTTCTGCGAACGCAGTAGCAGGCCTGCGATCGCACTGCTCTGCCTAGACCTTCTCCACGATCGCACACCAAAATCCGCGATCGCATAGACCAAAACCACTTCCCCTCAATTCCTTCTCTGCGATCGCAAAGAAAAGGTTGCGATCGCATAGAACACCATCAGCACCAGAAAACCAGCAACAACAATTCAACCCGAAATGCCCCGAAACCACCCCGAAACACACCCGAGGCCCTCGGGACCCCGTCCAAACCCACGACTCAGTCCCATAACACCCCACGAACTCGCTCGAGGCTTCAAATCACATCAAACAATGCCGAAATCACTAAGTGCACTAAAATCCAACTCTATGAACTTTGAAATTTCTAACTTTCACATCCGACGCCGAAACCTATCAAATCACATCCGATTGATCTCAAATTTTGCACACCAGTCATATTAGACATTACGGACCTGCTCCAACTTCCGGAGTCGCATTCCAACCCCGATATTAAAATTTCCATTTCTGGTCGAATTCTTCAAAAACCTTCAGTTTTCTATCTTTAGCCAAACGACCTTAAATTGACTTCCGGATATCCGAATCCACTTCCGATCGCGCTCCCAACTCCAGAATCACCATACGGAGCTATTCCCAGACTCAGAATCCCAAACGGACATCAATATCATTGAAATGTACTTCAAGTCAAACTTAGGAAATTTCCTTAGAAGACTGACTTTCCACAATATGTGCTGAACTGCTCCCGGGTTATCCAAAACCCGCTTAGGACATACGCACAAGTCCGAAATCATCATACGAACCTGCTGGAACGTTCAGATCCTGATTTCGAGGTCGTTTACTCAAAATCCCAGCCTTACTCGATTTCTTCAACTTAAGACTTCTGAAATGAGAATTTTCCTTTAAATTCAACTCCGATCTTCCTGAATTTCAATTCCGACCATATGCACATGTCAATATACCTGAAATGAAGTTGTTCGTGACTCCCAACTGCTGAACGATGCGCTGGATCTCAAAATGACCGGTCGGGTCGTTATAGAATCCTTTGGTCATTTTTACATTTCTAGTTTTAGTTTTAATTTAGTAATTTTCTTTCATTAATGTTAAGTTGATTAATTAGTAAGTTAGGTTTAATTTTAAAAATTGACTTCAAGTTAGGATTTTAATTTCAAAGAAAAGAAACAAACAAAGAAAAAAAGGGGTTATTTTTTTAGTTTAATCCGGACTGGGCCAATTTTCTTGGCCCAATTGCTTTGTTTCCGGCCTAATACCTGCCTGGCTCAACGCCCATTCCCCCACATTAAAACAACCCTAAATCCCTTCTCTCTCGGACACACATTAGAGACCTAATTCAACTCCCCTCCCATAGACAGAAAACGACGCATCCCCTCTTCTTCTCCATTACCTCTTCTTCTCTCATCTTCATCTTCTTCAGATCCCCCACCGTTCTAAAAACCAACGAACAACGCACCCCCCTCCCTTCTTCTTCTTCTTCTTCTTCTTCTTCTTCACTCTCATTTCTCCAAACCACTCACTGATACACACATAGACGAAACAGACCTAAGGAGACCCCCAGCTCTTGAACAAAAACAATGCATCCCCTCCATCTCTTCCTCTCTCCAGCAACATTACCTTTTCCCAGTTGCCATTTTTGTGTGATTTTCAGCCTTCTCAAACAAATAACATAATTTTGTTCATCCTTTTTAGTTCAAAATTGGCCTCTCTTTATTTTGTTCTTTACAATATGACAAATTCAGAGATCAGAGGAATTATTCACCGTTTTGGGTAAACTACTCGAAGCAAACCTCTGGGATTTCAGAGATTATTTGACCTAAGAATTGTCTATGGTTGCTGGTTTCGCTGCTGTCAAGTTTTGTTTTTGCGCTGTGGGATTGCTGAGCTCTGATATTCTGTCTTCCAGCATTTATTTGGCTCCTCTAAGATTATTTACACCTGTTGAGGTACTTATCCTAATTTTAGAATATAATTACTGTTTAGATATTCCTATACTATAAAAGTTTCTTGAATCTGCGTCCCTTTTGATTCGCGTGAATGCTTCATGGCTGGATGTTTCTAATTCAAAATTGATTTGTGTATGGAATTTTGATTGATTATAAGAAGCATAGATGTTAGGCTTTGGAATTCGACTAATGCTTGATCTCATTCAAGGGACGCATAAGTGAAAAGTGTCGTTGATTGCACATAGTTCAGTTTGTAATTCTTAATTTGAAGTCTAAAGGTTAGTCTGTTGACACATGATTTGTGTAAAATCAGTTTGAAACAGGTCACTAGTCTGTCTCAATATTAAACCAAAGCTTAAATGTCAAACACTGCTTTAGCCATTATGCTCACATTCGCCCACAGTCTTTATCCATAATTCATGGCCTCACACTCATCTCAAATCTTAGGTAGTAAACATCATATGAACATCGTAGCTTGATTTAGGCGCGATTAATATTAAATCATCGTGACTATGGGTACGGTTCCCGTGGCATAGGCATGATACATAAATCCCAATTCGGGAGTGCATTTCATGTGATCCGACCACAACTTCAAACAATAATTAAAATAAACATGTTGTAAATTGCGGGTGAATTTCATGTGGCACGATTTGCAATATGTACCAAAACAATGAGTGTACGACATCGTGATTTGTTCCAGAAATAATTCCATAAATAATTAAAAGCAGTTTAAAAGGTGAAAATGCACACTAGGTTTAAAACATTTATGAATCAGATAATTAGGCCAATTAATAATAGTTGAGCGACCATGCTAAAACCAAGGAACTCGGAAGTCCCTCACACATTCTCCTAGGTTAACAGAATTCCTTACCTGGTTTTCCGGTTTCGCAGACTTTAAAACAGAGTCAAAACTTCCTCAATTTGGTATTTTAAAATAAATGGTGACTCGGAACACCGTAAGTAAATAATTTCGAGTGGCGACTCTTATTAAAATAAATAATCCCATTTCGATAACGTCACTTTAATTAGAATCCCCTTCGGGAAAAAGGAGGCGTGACAGCTCTGGCGACTTTGTTGGGAAACGAACCCAGAATCTATGGTGCAGGGTTCAAGAATTAGATCTTAGAATAACTGTTATGCTTGGCTTTCATGATTGTCTGATTTTTACGGGTTTGAGCCTAATGTGCTAAATGCCGATTTTTACCACTTTGATATTATGTGAATTGTACATAAACTGTTACGAAAACCCCTCTTCTCTATGAGTCTTCGAAATCTTCTAGGAAACATGCGCTTCGCGTGGCTTCTTTTCTGTTAGAGCCATATCCTAATTTTAGAACGAGGTTCAGACAAGTTACAAAGCAGGTGAAGCTTTTATATTTCCGATACGCTACTCCTCCCCCCCGGCTCGAGTTGTCCGCTCGGGTAAGACAGATCTAGAACAAGACACCCATGTTTTAAAACTTGAATAACATAGCCTCATGCCAAATCCCTAGTAGGAACATTTGTTTGCATCACGTGCATTTGACTTTGGTGTCACGACCGAAATCTTAATTCAGGTCGTGATGGCGCCCAACACCGTGGTCGGGCAAGCAACTCTTATTCTACTAATGAAATTTCCTTATGTGATAAAGCATTCCAACACTTACCAAGTTTTTAAGTTTAAGATGTTAAGTAGAAACGGATAATTTCCCCAATATTAGACAAATGTGGCCATAAAGTATCATAAAACTACATATACAGCCCAAAACATAATGGCTACTACGTACGTGCAAGGAACTAGTGTCACGAGTCTACAGGCATACTAGTAGAATATACAAAAGACGAAATAGATTGTTATACTGTCCGAAATAAATAGACAAAAATAAACAAAATAAGACTCCATAGTGCTGTCGAGAATCGCCAAGGGAAGCAGCTCACCGTGAAGTCAAGTCCAGATGTACTCAGGATCTAACTCCAGCCTGATAACCAGATGCACCCGCCTCAGCACCTGTACAATTAAGTACAGAAGCGTAGCATGAGTACATAAACATATATGTACCTAGTGAGTATCCAGTCTAATCTCGAAGAAGTAGTGACGAAAGGTCGTCTTGACACTTACTAGGTCCAACAATATAATTAAGCAGGATATGATAAAGCTAGCAAGCATGCGAGGAAAACAAAGCAGTGAATGTCAAAGGTAGACACAAGTCATATTAATAACGAAGACAAATAAACAATTGCTAATTTCGTTTCACCCCAGATATCTATCAACTCAATATTCATTAAATCATCAACAATTTAGCATACGCATAACGGAATGAGGACAACCGTCATGAGCCACCAAAATAACAATATCTGTGCACTGCCGAAGGGTCGAACGACACGAACCATAGATGCATCTATCAACCTGCCATGGCGTACGACCCGCTCCCATGAGAGTAGGGGAAAACAAAAGCGGTCACATGCACACACAACCTCTTTCCTTGAATTTCCTTTCAATGAACAATTTATTTAAACTACCAAATTCCATGATTTTCTTGAATTAAAGGTGCATACGATGAAGTCATAAAGCATATAATTCAAATTGAGGAAATTCACAAGGCATGGTGTGAGCCTAACTACTCGGACATATCAATAATAGTCACTACGCACGGACTCTCGTCACTACGTACGTACGTAGTTCCCACAAACATTAACACATAATCATTTAACTCACCTATGGGGACAATTCCCTATTACAAGGTTAGAAAGGAGACTCACCTCGTGCCGAGCCTACTTTCCGAGTCAAGAATGCGCCCGAAACTCCAATTCGTCTCCAAGGACTCGAAACTAGTCAATTGATGCATAAATACATTAATTTATACTCAAAGGCATGAAATCTCTCTATTTAATTAACCATTTTAGCCTACTTTGAAATATCTCAAAATACACTCCGGGCCCACATTCTCGGATTCCAGAAATTTTCGAAGGAAACACTCACCCATAGCTTAAGGATCAATAATATATAGTTTTTGTATGATTTCATGGAAAATTCCTTGGTAATTCTCCCATTTCTCATAAAACCTAGGTTTTTACTCTAACCCATGATTCCCACTAATTAGTGTGTTAATCTTACCTAAGAATCCAAGTAGTAGACTAAGTTTAGGGTAGGAATTACTTACCTCAAAGTAACTAGGTCGTTTGCCTCTCTTGCATGATCAAAATCACCCCAAGGAAGAAGAAGAATGCCAAAAAAATGGTTAAGTCCCGTTATTAAAACACACTGCCCAGTTGCTCCTTCTATGTGAACGCAGCCTGGGCAGTGCGTTCGCGATGAAAAACTGGCCTAGCCTTTAAAGGCCTTCTATGCGAACGTGGAGAGGTATTCGCGAACGCGGAGGCTAGCTTGGCTAGACCTTCGCGAACACGGCAAGGAGGGTGCGAACGCACTGGGTAAGGGCTAAGTTGGGCTGACCCATTGCTTTACCCTATGCGAACGCGGGGGCAAGGGTGCGAACGCGATGGTCAGAGGCCCAACCCATCGCGAACGCGGGGCAAACTTTGCGAACACATAGAGCATCCGCCACCCCTGACCAACTTCTTCTTCGCGAACGCGGTCGCCCCTCCGCGAACACGAAGAAGGAAACCAGACCTGGAAATTTCTGGTTTTTAACATTTAGCTCCGAGGGGTCCGAAACTCACCCGAGCCCCCCGGAACCCCGTCCAAAGGCACTGGCAGGTATATATTCGGACTTGATCGAATTTTCGAAACGTGAAAAACAACAATGAAACTAAGAACCCAACCCCAAAACCAAATTGAATCAAACTTTGAACTCCAAGTTCTAGAATTCGCTTTCAATGCGCCGAACCTACTTATACTACTCGGAATCACACCAAATATTTCAAGCATGTCATAAATGACATAACATAACTATTCCTGGTCTCGAAATTCCGTTCGGACCTCGATTAAAAAAAACACGTTCCAAACCTCAATTCTTAAACTTAAGGAATCATATTTCACTATTTGGCGCCGAAACGCTCCCGGGTTATCCAAAACCCGTTTCGGACACACGCCCAAGTCCGAAATCATCATACGAAGCTACCGAAACCGTCGAAACTCGATTCCGAGGTCGTTTACTCAAAATGTTGACCGAAGTCAAACTTGGCCTTATAAGCCAAGCTTATGGAACTAAGTGTTCCCGTACCATTCTAAACTCTTTCGAATCCCAAACCACCCGTCCACGCAAGTCATAAATCATTAAAAGCAACTACGGGAAGTCTCATTTAAGGGAACGGGGTCCTAAAACGCAAAACGACCGGTCGGGTCGTTACATTCTCCACCTCTTAAACAAACGTTCGTCCTCGAATGGGTCTAGAATCATACTTGGAGTGCTGAATAGGTGTGGATATCTGCTCCGCATGTCCTCCTCGGACTCCCAAGTCGCCTCCTCGACTGGTTGGCCCCTCCACTGGACCTTTACGGTAGAAACTCTCTTGGATCTCAACTGGCGATCCTGCCTGTCAATAATAGCAATTGGCTCCTCCTCGTAGCTCAATCTCTCATCCAACTGAATGGTGCTGAAATCAAACACGTGAGAGATGTCAGCGTGGTACCTCCGGAGCATGGATACATGGAAGAGCGGATGAACTCCTGATAAACTGGGAGGTAAGTCAAGCTCATAAGCAACCTCTCCAACTCACCTCAATACCACGAAAGGACCTATAAACCTTGGGCTCAACTTGCCCTTCTTCCTGAACCTCATAATACCCTTAATTGGCGAGACTTTCAACAGGACCTTATCTCCCTCCATAAATGATACATCACGCGCCTTTTGATCCGCGTAACTCTTTTGTTTGGACTGTGCTGTGCAGAGCCTCTCCTGAATCAACTCCACCTTCTCCAAAGCATCCTTTACCAGGTCGGTGCCATAAAACTTAGCCTCTCCAGGCTCAAACCACCCAATAGAAGAACGACATCGCCGACCATACAAAGCCTCGAATGGAGCCATCTCGATGCTGGACTGATATCTATTATTGTAAGCAAACTCGGCCAAAGGCAAGAATTGGTCCCACTGACCCCCGAAGTCAATCACACATGCCCTGAGCATGTCCTCCAATATCTGAACTGTACGCTCCGACTGACCATCAGTCTGAGGGTGAAATGCTGTGCTGAGATCTATCTAGGTGCCCAACTCACTATGCAATGCTCTCCAGAAGTGCGAGGTGAACTAAGGAATCTGATATAATGGACACCGACACACCGTGCAACCGGACTATCTCTCGAATGTGTATCTGGGATAACCTCTCAGAAGTGTAAGTAGT
This sequence comes from Nicotiana undulata, assembly GCA_005239495.1. Taxonomy (NCBI): domain Eukaryota; kingdom Viridiplantae; phylum Streptophyta; class Magnoliopsida; order Solanales; family Solanaceae; genus Nicotiana; species Nicotiana undulata. The sequence continues at coordinate 10,559 of ML288269.1, forward strand.
AGCCACCGGAATGAAATGCGCCGATTTGGTCAACCTATCCATAATGAGCCAAACCACGTCAACCTTTCGCAAAGTCCGAGGTAACCCAACCACGAAGTCTATAGTGATGCTCTCCCACTTTCACTCAGGAATGGGCATCTGCTGAAGTAGGCCTCCTGGCCTCTGGTGCTCATATTTGACCTGCTGGCAATTAAGGCATCTAGCCACATACTCCACTATGTCCTTCTTCATCCGCCTCCACCAGTAATGCTACTTCAAATCACGTTAAATCTTCGTAGCACCAGGATGAACTGAATATCGTGAACTGTGTGCCTCCCCTAGAATCCTCTCCCTCAGACCATCAACATTAGGAACACATAAACGACCTTAAAGTCTCAGAACACCATCCTCGCCAATAGTAACCTCATTGGCACCACCCTGAACCACTGTCTCCCATAGCTCTTCCAAGCACGGATCATCACACTGCCGAGCCTTGATCTCTCCCAATAACAAAGTATGAGCAACCACATGTGCTAGAACTCAGTGAGGCTCTGTGTAACGACCCGACTGGTCGTTTTGAGAGTTTAAACTCCGTTCGATGGTACAAGGTCATAATCAACTTCACATTATATTTATCGACCTGTGTGCGTGGTTATATTCAGTTACTGGATAATCCAGAGTCGAATTAGGGGAGAATTTCAAATTTTGAAGCTTAAGTGAAGAAAGTTGACCGGAGATTTGACTTTTAAGTAAACGGCCCCGGAATGAGTTTTGGTTAACGCCAACAGCTTCGTATGATGATTTTGGACTTAGGCGTGCGCCCGGAATTAGATTTGGAGGTCCGTAGAGCAGATTGAGGTAATTTGGCGGAAGTTAGAATTTTTGTGAATTCGGCTGATAGGTGGAATTTTGATATCGGACTCGAAATGGATTTCCGAGAGTGGCTGTAGGTCCGTTGTGTCATTTGGGACTTCTCGGCAAAATTTCATGTCGTTCTGGGTTGTTTTGATAGGTTTCGACGCGAGTCTTGATATTTGGAGTTTTGAAAATTTCTAAGTTTGATTTTTTGTTTGATTCGTCATTTTGGTGTTAGTTTGTGTGTTTTGAAACCTCGAGCGAGTCTGTGTTAGGTTATATGACTCGTGTGTGTGTTTGGATGAGGTCCCGGGGGCCTCGGGCGTGTTTCAGATAGGCTACGTGTCATTTTCCCTCATTTTTCCACTGCTGATACTGGTTTCTGGTTTCCTTCTATGCGATCGCATAGATGAAGCCGCGATCGTATAGAGTTATTTTGGGTCGCCCAGTTTTGTTCAATGCGATCGCATTGAAGCATCCGCGATCGCATAAGTACATCTCCCTCTTCACCGCGATCGCACAAGTGAACCTGCGTTCGCATAGTTCCCAGTTCTCGTTCTCCGCGTTCACATTCGTGTTGCCGCGAACGCATAGCACAATTTGGCCAGCAATATTTTCCTTATCCGCGATCGCAGTGTCAGCTCCGCGATCGCATAGAAGCCTTTGGCCAGCCCTTCCCTTCCTCTTCGCGATCGCATCTGATTGTCTGCGATCGCGATGCTTTAAACACCTGGGCAGATTATATAATTCCAAAAACGAGGGTTAAGCAATTTTTTTTTAGGTATTTTGAGTTCTAGAGCTCGATTTTGAGCGATTTCTTGGGGGATTTTTACACTAATCAAATGGGTAAGTGTTATCCCACAATAATTTAATATATTTCATGAATTAGTTCTTACTTTTATCATTTAATTCGTGTTTTGGGTTGAAGAACTTGGGGTTTTGAAAGAAAAATTCTTAAATGAAAATTTATAATTTGAATGAGAGAATGACATCGAAATTTGATAAATTTAGTATGGGTGACCTCGTATCGGAATGGGTAAATGGAATTTGTGAAATTTGTCAGGTTCCGAGGTGCGGGCCCGCGGGTCGTCTTTTGGGTCGATTTTTATAAATTAGTAAAGATTGAAACTTTATTACTCGGAACCATTCCTTATACGTGTTATGTGCATTTTGAAGTTGTTCTAGTTGGTTTTGAGCCGTCCGGAGGTCTTTCCGCCCGAGAAGTCTACTTTTGAGTATTCCGGTGGTCGTCTTTGAGGTAAGTATCTTGCCTAACCTTGTGTGGGGGAACTACCCCTAGGATTGAGTCTTATTTGTTGATTGCAGTCCGTGTATGCGAGGTGACGAGTGTGTACACGGACTTATGTGCAATTAGATTGCCCCTTCTAGGATTTTAGGTCCTTATATTCCCCGCGTATGAACTGCAAATTGTTATATCTCGATCCTTGATTTCTAGCTTCGTCTCTCCTTGTTAAATTAGAAGTTGATTGCTTGGTGTTTCCTTGCTTCTTATTTGCAGACCTTGCTTTTCTTACCGTTACGCTATAGTTTTTCTTCATACTCTGCTTATTTGATTAAGAGTAGTATGATCTCGCCCCATAATTGTTTAGAAGTAATTGGAATATCTATACCTTGGTGTCAAGCATGCCCGTGAGTCGTATATCTTCATTACGTGATCCCCCTCCCTTAAGTGCTACTTAGGATTAATTGGGTAATTTTCTATGTTGATGATATTACTTAGGGATTGCCTACCTATTGAATACTCGTTCGAGTTGAGTTTATTCGATAAAGTTAATTGCCTACGTGAGATTGGATATAGCTGATTTCCTTGCCGGTATGATTTGGTTTTCTTTGGTTGTGAATTTGGAGGCATGGAATCGTTGACATATTTGCCTTGCTTTCTCCTCGTTATGATACTTTCCTTGTGCTTGGTATTCCTTCAGTGACTGTTTCTTATGAGTGAGTTTTATCATTCTGGTGATTTAATTCCATGTATTTGATTGCTCATCGCACCCTGCATTTTGTTTGTTGTCTTTATGCCTGTTGTGGCACCATATGTTGTTCTGTCGCATTCTGGTTGTTTTTCTCAGTACTGTATTGCATATTTAAATTGGGACAACAGACTGAGATCCGGGAGCTTTCCCCTTGTACTGTATCGCATATTTAAATTGGGACTACAGACTGAGATCCGGGAGCTTTCCCCTGTACTGCATCGCATATTTGAATTGGGAATACGGACTGAGATCCGGAAGCTTTCCCCTTGTACTGCATTGCATGACAAATCTCGAGTTACGGACTAAGTTCTGGTGAGGTTACCATTGATGAGATTGGATTGAAAGATATACATACATACATATACATACATACATATATATATATATATATATATACATACATACATATATATATATATATATA
>ML288270.1:566-40428 GCA_005239495.1 Nicotiana undulata
AAGGTCAATCTTGGAGAATACCTTGGCACCCTGTAGCTGGTCAAACAAACCATCAATGCAAGGTAGCGGATACCTATTCTTCACTGTAACCTTATTCAACTGCCTATACTCAATGCACATACGCATCGATCCATCCTTCTTTTTCACAAACAACACCGGAGCACCCCAAGGCGATATACTGGGCCTGATGAACCCTTTATCAAGTAGTTCCTGCAACTGTTCCTTCAACTCTTTCAACTCAGGAGGAGCCATGCGATAAGGAGGAATGGAAATAGGCTGAGTGCCAGGCAATAAATCAATGCTAAAGTCAATGTCTCTGTCGGGCGGCATACCCGGAAGGTCAGCTGGAAAAACATCGGGATAACCCCTCATGACTGGGACTGAATCAACTGTAGGGGTGTCGGCACTAACATCTCTCACATAGGCCAAATAAGCATCACACCCCTTTGCAACCATCCGCTGAGCCTTAAGAAAAGAAATGACTCGACGAGGAGTATACTCTAGCGAACCCCTCCACTCTAACCTCGGTAATCCTGGCATAGCCAGCGTCACGGTCTTGGCGTGACAATCAAGAATAGCATAGTGGGGCGACAACCAGTCCATGCCCAAAATAACATCGAAATCTACCATACTGAGTAATAATAAGTCAGCCCTGGTCTCAAAACCACTGATAGAAATCAAACACGACCGATATATGCGGTCCACAACAAGAGAATCTCCCACAGGAGTAGAAACATATACGGTGGAACTCAAAGAATTCCGAGCTATCCCCAAATGAGGGGCGAAATAAGATGATACATATGAATATGTGGAACCTGGATCGAATAATACCGATGCATCCCTATGACAAANCACCCCTCCTAACTCTGGGGCAATCCCTCATCAAATGGCGAGGGTCACCACACCCAAAACAACCCATCTGAGGACGATGCTGCGGCTGACTCTGAACTGGCCTGCTAGACTGGCCCGTGATAGCACCTCGGGCAGGAGGCGCCTGAGATACTGGTGGTGCATAATAAGGCTCCCGAGGTCTAGGAGGTGCTGGAATACCACTGGCTGCTGGAAGAGCTGAATGTACCGGGCGACTCACAAAACCCCTACCATAGCGTGCTGCTGATGCACGAGCTCCTGAGAAATGACCCGTCTCTCGAGACCTCTTGGCCTCTCTCTCCTCTCTGTCCCGGGTCAGCATACTCTCAATCCTCTTAGCAATACTCACGGCCTGCTGGTAAGTGATATCCGTCTCCAACTCCCTGGCCATACTGGTACGAATGCTAGGATGGAGTCCCTCAATAAAACGACGAACTCTCTCTCTGACAGTAGATACCAAAGCTGATGCATGTCGTGCCAAGTCACTGAACCAGACCGCATATTCAGACACGGTCGTAGTACCCTGGCGTAGCTGCTCAAACTCCGCACACCAAGCATCCCTGAGACTCTGAGGGACAAACTCAAGTAAAAACATCTCTGAAAACTGAGCCCAAGTAAGTGAGGCTGCCTCGTCCGGACTACTAAGCTCAAATGCACGCCACCACTGATAGGCTGCTCCTCTCAGCTGAAAAGTAGTGAAAGAGACCCCACTCGTCTCCACAATACCCATGGTACGAAGGATGCGATGACACTCCTCAAGAAAACCCAGAGCGTCATCTGAAGCTAAACCGCTGAACTCAGGTGGGTGGTACTTCTTGTACCTCTCAAGACGGAGCTGCTCAGACTCAGATGCAGCTGCTCTGGCCTCAGACCGAACTGGAGCTGCTGGAGGCATAGGAATATACTCTGGGACCTGCCCCATGTGAACCCTCTGCTCAGGAGTACGGGCTGCGGGAGTCTGTGCCCCTCCCCCGGCCTGAGATGTAGCTGGGGCTAGCGGAAGTAGTCCCGCCTGCGACAGAGTACTGAAAGCACTCATGAACTGGGCCAAAGTCTCCTGGAGGGCTGGAGTGATAGTAGGGACCTCCGGTGCCCCTCCAACTTCAGCCGCTGGGGGATCCTCCGTCACTGCTCTAGCCGGTGCTCGGGCTGCACCGCGTGCTCGTCCCCTGCCCCGACCCTTGCCTCTAGTGGCTCTGGCTGGGGGCTCGGGTGCATGATCGTCGGTACGTCCGGTGCGAGTGCGAACCATCTGTAAGAAAGAATAGAATAGAGCTTAAGAATTGTGGTAGTGATAATCAGCACGAGAAGGGATTTCAAGAAATATGATCTTTCCTAACAGTAACATAGCCTCTCGAAGATAAGTACGGACGTCTCCGCGCCGATCCGCAAGACTCTAATAAACCGGCTTGTGATGTTGTGACTCCTATGAACCTAGACGCTCTGATACCAACTTGTCACAACCCAATTCTCCCTCTGACTGGGTCTCGTGACGGCACCTAGTCTACACAACTAGGTAAGCCTATGCCTACAGCGAAATTTAGATAAAACGGAAAATAAATAACAGTAAGTGAAATAATTCATAATAAAGTCGACGCCGCTCGGCATAAACAGTTACTTTACCCAGAACCCGGAATATCACCATACATCACAAGCTACTCTACTGCTCAATATACACAACTGGAAAAGAGAAGACTGTATAGTTTCGTCTACAAGTACTACGACTTTAAGATAGGAAGGGGACTCAGAATCTGCGGACGCGGCAGATTATACCTCGAGTCTCCTGATACTGCTACTGCTGACTAGCTGAGATACCGCATGCTAGGACCTGGATCTGCACATGGGAAAAACATGTGCAGAAGGGCGTGAGTACTCCACATTTGGTACCCAGTAAGTGCCAAGCCTAACCCCAGTCAAATAGTGACGAGGTCAGGTTGAGGCTCTACTGAGGTTGCAGCTCAAAATAAGACAGATATAGTTAACAGCTAAGTAGACAATAATAATTAACGGCAATTCAAGTAAGGATCAGAAGAAAGAGTAATGAATCTCCTGTTCGGCACATCATATAACTCAGGTGATAATCGTGCAATGCAATACAGGGGAAAGCTCCCGGATCTCGGTCCGTAGTCCCAATTTAAATATGCAATGCAGTACAGGGGGAAAGCTCCTGGATCTCGGTCCGTAGTCCCAATTTAAATATGCAATGCAGGACTATATATATATATATATCGGATAAAGAGAAGTTTCAAGGTTTGGGTAAAATCATTAGTAAATACGGGTAAAGTACTTAAACTATGTTCAAACCGTAGTAACGAGAGAAAAAAAATCAAGTAAAATCAGTGGTTACGATAAAATATTAAATTGTTGTTCAGCTCAATCAAGGGCAGTAATAATAGAATTGAAATTTAGGCAGGTTATAGAAAAAGAGAACTATGGAATTTCCGTGAAAATGTCCCATGCACGCACTCGTCACCTCACGTAAACGGGATTTTTATAGGAATAACCAGTAAAAATGCCTAAGGGAGATTCCCCAACACAGAATTAGGCAAGCCACTTACCTCGACTGTGCAAATCAATCAGTGATCACGCTCTTGCCATGAGTATCCAACTCCGGGTGGCCCAAATCTATTCAATTCGATGGTTTAATGTAAATATCATTTCAAGTAATCAAAGTAACTAATTAATTCGAAGCTAATACGCGAAATTAGGAATTTTGACCAAAACTCCCCTCGGGCCCACGTCTCGGAATCGGAATAAATTTATATTTTCTGAACCCTTGTTCGCTCACGAGTCTAACCATATGAAAATCTCTCAAATCGGGGGTCAATTACCCAATCAAAACCCCAAAATTTGTTCTAGGAAAGTTTCTTCCAATTTTCCCAAATTTCAACTAAAACATATCTCGAATAGAGGGTTGAATTTAAGATTAGAATCATGGAAATTAATCTATGATGGTTCGAAATCACTTGCCTTAAACACCCAGGTGAAAAGTCCCTCAAAAATCGTCTCCCCCGAGCTCCCACAACTCAAAAATGGTGAAATAAGGTTTAAGCTTCGAAATGGGGTTTAATAATCTGCCCAGGTGTTTGTTCTATGCGTTCGCGGAGGGTTCACTGCGAACGCAAAAGGTAAAAATTTATGGTCCAGAAAATACCCTATGCGAACGCGGTCAACAAATCCTTAAGCCTTCGCGAACGCGGTCCCATATATGCGAACGCGAAGGGTAACTGACCCTTGACCCCTAGGACCCCCGCTAGACCTATGCAAACGCGACCAATACCCCGCGTCCGCGAGGAAGACCCAGCCTCAACTATGCGAACGCACCCTACTGCCCGCGAACGCGAAGCTTTAAAATCCATGAGCCCAAAATAGCCTATGCGTTCGCGGTGACCTCTACGCGAACGCATAGAAGGAAACCAGCTGAAGAAAAATCTGATGTTTTTCTTAAGTCCAAAACTACTCCGTTGAGCATCCGAAAATCATCCGAGGGCCCCGGGACCTCCACCAAACCCACCAACTAACCCAAATACCTTATTCGAACTAGGTCGAGCCTTAAAAACACGCTCCGTAACATCAAGATCATCAAATAAGCATAGATTCAAGCCTAGGAATTTAGGAATTTTTAAGAATTCACCTCCGACGCCGAACCACGTCTAAACTCGTCCGAATGACCTCAATTTTTGCACACAGGTCATAAATGACATTCCGGACCTGTTGTCGCTTTCGGAATTCCATTCCGAGTCCAATATCAAAATCTCACCTATCGGCCGAAATCGCCGAAATTCTATCCTTCGCCAATTCAAGCCTAAACCTACGTCTGGCCTCAAAAACACATACCGAACACCTTCCCAACTCTGAAATCACTCAACGGAGCTAACAGAGTCGACGGATTTTCATTCCAGATCCGTCTTCACACAGCTCCCGCTCCGGCCCAGTTTCTAAGGTTAAAGCTCACCTTAAAGGACTATATGTCCAAAAACACTCCAATTTTCATCACTCAACGCTCCGATTCGTTCCATTAACCTATTAAGACATGGGAGGAACAGTTATCCGGAGATCGGGGCGCTAACTCTCCAAAACGACCGGCCAGGTCGTTACACATCCGATCATCACTAAATTCCCTAAAACCAAAACCAATTTCTTGAAGATCATGTTTTGAGTAAAGAGTAAAGATTTCTGTTTTTTGTCCTCTCCAACATTATCTGCAATATTTCCTAATTATTTCGCTAACATCTTTAGAATTTCTAAAAACTACAAAAGGACATGGAAATAATACAAAGCAAATATAAAAATTTTACGAACTTGACTTTCTTTTTACTGTTTATTTTATTTTATGTTAGTAATGATGATTTATATAACATGAGCTTAAAGGAAAAAATGAAGATTCATATTGCAGATCCTCTTCCAATTTCTCCCAGGTTTTATTAATTAAATGATCATCACTAAATTCCTTTAAACCAAATCCAATTTCTTGAAGTTCATATTTTGTGTAAAGACTAAAGATTCATGCTTTTTGTCAGCTCTCCTCCAACATTATCTGCAAGATTTCCTAATATTATTCGCTAACATCTTAAGAGTTTATAAAAACTACAAATGGACATGGAAATAATACAAAGCAAATATGAGAATTTTACGAAATTGACTTTCTTTCTAGATTAATAATTAACTACGTATATGATTAGTGCATGTGTACACTGTACACCAACTTAAATATAGGCATTGACCAAAAAAAACTTAAATACAGGTGGTACGTACTTGTTTTGAATGGTTCTCACAGATGTTTCTGTACTTTTTATTGATTTTGTCCCCACTAATCATTTCATTCTTATCCTTTCCGACAGACCCTCGACATCCTTTTCTCCAAGAATTCTCCATCTTACTTTTGGGGTGACTCAAACTCACAACCTCTTAGTTGGAACTGGAGGGTGCTCATCACCAGATCAACCCACTCTTGTCATGTCACTAACCTTTAAAGTTCATCAATTTTAAATAATCCATTTGTTACTATTATATTGAGGTAAAATTGGGAAATTTGATAAATTAGCAACTTGCCATTTAATAATGAATGTCAACTGTCGATTACTGAGAAGACTCGAGTGGAGCCCACCGGTCACACAAAAGGTGTAGATTCTCGGTCCCGCATCCTAGCTAAGACTTTATCTTGTAATGTGTTGCTCGTTTCGGCTCCAAAGTTTCCAAAAAATTAAAATCGAGGTATTCCGACTTAATTTTTGTTAAAACTCATGTATAAAAAATGCCTATTAGTTATTTTTTACTGTGCTCTATGTTATTTTGTGATTGTTTTATGATTTAATTAATTTATTGTTTCTTATCTGGACTATATTATTAGTGTGCTAAAAAATTAGTAAAATAGAGAAATTGTTATTAGTTGTTAAAAAAAAATTAATTAGTTACTTCTTACTGTGGTATATGTTGTTTCGTGATTGTTTTATGATTAAATTAATTTGTTATTTTTATCAGATTTAGATTATTTATTTGCTAAAAGATTAGTAAAATAGATAAATTGTTACTTTAGTTCACTGTAGTGCTCGTATTTGTAATGTAATGCCCTTTTAATGTAGTAAAATGTAGTGCCCTTTAGCGTAGTATCTTTGTAGTTATTGAAATTAATCATTTAATTATCTGTTAAATCCAAAAATATCTGAAAAAAACTGATAGTTCAAACACAAACTCTCTCGAATTAGTATTTGTAAAACTAAGTATTGTTATATGAGTATTTAATAATTAAATACATAATCAATTATTTAATTTTATTGTATTAAAAAATAAGTGAGTAACAAACAACATATCAAGTAATAAATTAGCATATAAAATAACAGACCTGTTGAGTGATAAATTGGGAAAATTTTCTCATCATGAACACAAGAACATTGGATTCCTTGGTGCTACTTAGCCTCAAATAGTGCCAGACAGGAAAAAAATATGCCCTTTGACAGCACCGTTGCTCTAGATTCATCCCACATTGCGGTTCGAATTTCGTCAATATCCTTTGAGAGGGCATCCGCATCCGGCATACTTGGAAAATGATCAAGGTATGAAATCTCTCTTGAATGAGATGGAACGTGGGAATCGTACACTCTTGGTCTATCGGGAGGTGGAGCATGCTCCCTCGTCAAATTAGGTTCAACATTCCCTTCCACCTCATCATCACCCTCATCAGGGAAGGGTGTATCATCTCCAGACTAATCGACATTGTTGTCATAATCACTATTCTTTTCCTGACTCTGCACATCTGCCAGATCCCAATTAAATATGTCGTCTTCGGGCAATTGAGCAAGGACATGACCTTCAAGTTGCTCGTTTTCACTGCACAACCAATAAAATAATGAGTTACTCAAATTGATCCAAACTGTACATATAGATTTATCAATTTACTTACAAATCATAATGTGTTTATATCCCATGATGGACATTATCCTGTTGATGATGACTCCCGGATGGACCACCATGATCCAACACACCAAAACAAGGCATATTCCAAGTGGGCGTTGGTTAATAACTTGTAAAATTCATATCTGGACGGTATCCCCTGTGGATATATTACTGTTAATACAAATTCAATACATAAAAATATATATCTTAACACAAAGGAAAATTGAAGTTTACCACTCGTATTGTGGATCATGTAAACTAGGAGACAAACTATTTTCTCGCTCCTCATTCGCCCGTGGAGAGTGTTTAACCAAAGAACTGGATTCTTAGCCGAAATTATTTTAAGAAGTACTCGGGTTTCTGATAACCAAGAAAATTAAATAAGAATAGAAATTAGACTTGTAAATAAGGAAGTAATAAGATCGCATAAAAGTAAGTATATTTCAATAGTAGTTCGAACGTGTCCATACAAGTGAGATTTTACTCCCTTTTATAGGGAATTTCTTAATATAACGTCTACTCTTCTTAATAATTGAGTATTAATGATTAATAATACCATTAATGTAACGTTACAATAGATAATCGAAACTGTTGTGTGAAGATTCTGTAACGTTTGGCTCATTGATTGAAGATCTTTGAATCTGCCCTTTATTCTTCCCTGGTTCATTCTGACCGTGTCTCTTCAACTCCTCAATTAGACTTGAGCTCCCGCTTCTATTTGTCTCGTGTGTGTATCATTCCGTACCTCTTTTTCTCGTACCTCTTTCTAAATTCTAACCCAACTGTCATATTTCTATTGCTCCACGTAGATTGCTTTGTCATCAGAGATATTACACGTGTGAAGTCTATTTTTACCAATACATATAGTCCCACCACTTACCATTTATTTATCAATTAAATATTTGGTAAGTTGATACTCATTTATGGAGGGAATGTTTTGCCGCCGTTTCGCTCGTACCATTGCATCTGTCTCTGAACGTACGCGTCGCTTGTCACTTCCATTTAATGCATGACTCACGTGGCATTTTTGGATTGATTGTGCAATTCATCAGCGTCTTTTAGGGCTTTTTCCGGCTGCATCAGTCACGAAGTGAAAGTTTTAATAATGACTTTCACATCAGTGTTTTTTCCATTTTTGATGGTTGCCTTCGTGTATAAATACCCCTTTTTTGCCTTTGCTTTTACGAAAAACTTCCAACTTTCCTTCGCTGCTTGTAAGTTACTCTTTCATGCAAATATGTCTTCTTCAAATCAAGAACCCAAGAAAATAATCATAGTAGATGGACTATCTACTTCTTCGGAGCTTGGGGTTTACACCTTCTAGGGGTTCTTCTTCTTCACATAACATTACTCCCCCACCAACTTCTAGGATTAGTGTTACTCCATCTTCTTCTAGGGCTAGAGCTTCTAGATCTTCTTCTAAGGTTAGAGAATCTAGTTAACAACTTCGTGAACCAAAGGTTGATGAGATTGTTCCTATTGAGTTTTCTTTCATAAAGGACAGTGAAGCCATAAGAAAACAACTTTCTTCCATGACATCTCATGATCGCGCTGATCTTTACCCTACTCAAATCACTAAGGGTTTGATTTATCTTGTGCGTAGCGAGAGTTATTGGAAATCCGAATTTCCAGTCTTAGTTCACAATGAAAATCAGAGAATAACTTCTTACAAAACTGGGTATTCTTTTGTGTATACTTATCCCTTTACTTAAGGGTTCAAGCCTCCTATCGACCCTGTCATTATAGAGTTTTGTCGATTTTTTAATGTGTGTTTGGGACAAATCAGTCCTCTTATCTAAAGGGCAGTAGCATGCCTAAGATATTTGGCCAACTTGGCTTAAGTTCCATTTACCTTTTATCATCTTATTCAGCTCTAATCTCCTATGTTGTTCCGCCAAGGAGTTTTTACTCTTGCGGCTAGAAGTAAGAGAGTTTTAGTCATTCCCGATGATGATAAAATAGAGGTTGGTATGTCCGGTTTGTTGCTGTCCCTACAAAGGATTAGTAGGTAAAGAAAATCTCCCATTCCCTGGTTGGGTAGAAATATTGTTGTTGATCGCTCCTATGGAAGAACATTCTTGGAAGTACCTCTCGGCGAGGTTTGGTTGGAAAGTGAAAACCCATGGTAGGTTTTTCTTACATCTCCTTTCCCTCCTTTTTTGAACTCCTCTAATCCCTTTTATTTGTTAGGATTTCCTGCTCTTGGAGTCACTGCTGCTTCGATAACTGCCTCAAGGATTTCTCTGGACAAGGCTCATGAAATTATTTTGAACTCCTCTTCGTCAAAAAAGGAAAGCGGATAGGTCTCAGGCTTTAGAAGATGAGGAAGAACAGGAAGAAGGTTCGCTGATTCGGAGGTCACGGAGAAGAAAAGTTTGTCTGACGACGAATCTGCTCCACTTATTGGTCCATCTTCCGTGCATGAGTCAGAGAATTCCGCCCCTATACAATCCGAAGATGAAACTCCTTCCACAGCCAATGAATTAGATGAACGGTTATTCCATCAAGTCTTTGGCACAGTTTCAGAGGAGGCGCCTCTTGCTATTTTTCCTCCATCTTCTCTAGTGTAACTTCCATCTGCCGCCGCACCTATTTCTATTTCTGCTCCCCCCGCCTGTTCCATCCGTGGATCCTTCATCTACCCCTACCCCCGTGCCTTCTATCATCGAAGTAGGGTCTTCCAGTAATGGGGAGATGAAGCAAATTATGATAGAGGTCCCTGCGGGAGGTAGCCTCTTAAAGAAATCAGGCCAGGCGGATATGTGGTTGAAGACTCTGATAGGCCCGGTTGAGAAGTCTAAATTAGAAAGTCATAGCTCCCTAACTTGGATGAATGAGATTGTACACTCATCCTTAAAGGTATCCTTCATGTTATTCTTTCTTTGAAATTGACTTTTACCGTAACTAACTTCCCCTTTTTGGTATAGATCAATCTCACTGGTACAGAGTTGATGAAAAGGATCGTGCATACGGAGCAATTAATGAATGACTATCATAACGAGGTTGATAACTGGAAGGAGCAATACGAGAGTCTTTAACCTGATATGGAAGGAGTAGGGAGGAAACATGTACCTTAGAGAAGCATGTCACAGTGATAGCAGCAAAATTAGCCATTGAGAAGGCCTCGTCGAATCAGGCAGGCAAGGATAAGAACATCCTGGAATCTTCATTTGCAGAGCAGCTTTCCCATGCTTCAGAGAGATAAGAAGTTTGAAGGCTTTCCTGAACCAGAAGGAGGCTTATGCTGGTGAACTTGTGCAATCGCTTACTCAAACTACAGAAGACCTCCGTGAATCTTCGAACAAGATTCAATTTTTGGAAAGATACCCTGCCCCTTTGCATGCTTCTTGTGATTCTACCGTGGTTGAAAGAGATGAGCTGAGAGCAGATGTTGAACAATGGGAGAAGGATTACAATGCTCTCGAGGATAAGGCAGTTGGCAATGTGAGTTGGGCTTATTTGAATGCCCGGCTTGATACATTGACGGAAATGGGCAAAGAAAATTTTGACTTACAAGCTGAAATTGCCAAAACCAAGGAGACAATCGAAAAGTCTCGGCAAAGTCAAAATTTTTCATCACCTGAAGTTGAAGTTCCTATGGGTGATGAGATCGTGTCTGATGAAGCTGTTGCCCAACCCTTTCCATCTCAAGCTGCTCCTTTTGCTGATGAAGATAATTCTCCCAGTGTCTAGTGAAAGTGTTTATCAAACCCTCTTTTTTTTCTTTTCTTTTGAATCAATTGGTGGTTACCCCCGGTCCCATTTGGGGGTGAAGTTTGGTTAGTAAGTACCCAATGACAACTTAGGGGCAACTTTGTATGAACAAATTCAGTTTGAACTAAGTTAAAACTTAGTTTCTACCGTCATATCAATATTTACATTTCTTAGCATGACTTGTGTTTTTCGAGTTTTCATTTCACTCTTAAGTGTTTGCATGCTTTATGTTCGAGTTTCTGTTTTACCCTTTGTTATTTAACTTTGCATTAAAAATGCTTCAATATTTCATGTCTTTTCGAAATAAGCACGATTTATAAAAGAGGGCCCTTTTTATGAAAGACACTTAATGAAGAAGACGTCTCAACTTCATAATGGTGTAAACATACAAAAGAGAGATAGGAATTCACATGCTTTTCTGAGTAAAGTTTTGAAGAAAGTTTTTATATTATCTAAACTTTCATAACATTTTACATGTGTTCAAGTATCGTCTATGACTCTTTCGTAACTGTTTTCTTTTACAACAGATTATGAATAAACACAAGGGTATGAATTTCCAGTCGTAACTAAATTCTGCCTTTAACCTAAACATTTGTTTACATTTACGAGTATGTTTTTTGTTGGTTTCTGAATCAGGCTTTGTGTTTTTGTCTTCGGCTCTTTGTTTCGCTCGTAACTTTAGATTTGTCCGGTAAAATGGATCTTCAGGCTTGAGATTTGACTTTTTTGATAGTCTTATTTTCCTTCCATATTGTATAGTCCCCCAAGTGTTTGAGCTTTGAAGAATGGAATCTCGAGCACTTGACTATTCCTTCTTTGTGGTCCTTTTCCTGAAAAGGAAAAAACATACGGGACTCGAAGGTATATATTTTAGATGATGACTGCTTAACCCTTTGAAATGTCCATCAGAAGGTTGTAACCCTAGACTGAGAATTCAGTTACTTCCTCGTGTCTATTCAGGTCTAATATCATCATTTGGTTATGGGTTAGCTTTTTGCCTATCATCGAAAATGGTTAGTATAACTTTAACTGTACTAAATAAAAGTATGTAATGATACCTGACGGTGGGTACTCCTTTTGCTTAGAAGTAATACTTCTTCAAATGATCAGCATTCCAACTTATTGGTAAAATCCTATCGTCCATGGTTTCCATCTCAAAAGCACCTTTTCCAGCAACACCACGCACCTTGTAAGGTTCTTCCTAATTTGGATTTAACTTTCCTCCTCCAGTCTCCTTTGTTGATTGGAAGACTTTTTTAAGGACGAAGTCCCCAATCTTAAAATATCTGAGGTGAGCTTTATTGTTGCAGTATTGCTCTATGATTTTCTTTTGAGCTACCATGCGTATTAAAGTGACTTCTCTTCTTTGTTCAAGTAAATCTAGATTTGTTCTCAACTCATCGTTGTTTGTCTCTTCCGTTGCTGTTGTGAATCTCGTGCTTGGTTCACCAATTTCCACTAGTATTAGTGTCACGACCCAAAATCTATGGGTCGTGATGGCGCCGGGCACACTGTCAGTCAAGCCAACCCTTAAATTAGTTAAAATACCTTCATGCTTAACGTTTTTGAAATCATGCCTTTTTCTGCATTTCATAACCAAATAATTTAAAATTCCCGTAAATTACATACGCAAGGAAATCAACTTAATATAATAAAAGAAATACCAACACATCCCAGAACTCGGTGACACAAGTACATGAGCAATTTCTAAGAATTTATACAATTATACAACTCTTGTCCAAGAAATAAATTGGACAAAGAAAACAGAGATAAAATGTAAATACATAGAAGGGAGACTCTGTCAGCTGCGGAACGCTTTCGGATGAATGCAGCCCGAGTAAGTCGCCAAATCAATCACTGTACTATGTAGGTACCTGTGCAACAACGTGCACATAAAGTGTAGCATGAGTACATAAACATATATGTACCCAGTGAGTATCCCATCTAATCTCGAAGAAGTAGTGACGAGAGGTTGACCCGACACTCACTAAGGTCCAACAATAGTAGTATGACATCATATAATAAAAGCGGTAAGCATGTGAAGGCAGATAAGCAACAATGTGAGTATAAGGCACTGAAATCCGAGTAATTTCTGAAAATAAGTAAATAACAATTTCCACCCCCTTTTTCCTCAAATATCAAAGTAAATAACGGTTCCCACTTTCTTTTCCTCAAATAACTGACAAGTCAACATCTATGAATCAGTAACAATAGTTATACGTACGTAGGAATAAGACAACCGGCCGGGGTCGTAAGGTTTTATATAAACTCTGAATAGTCGTAAAGCTCCCCACGATCGCGAATCATCCTTGCGACTCGTGTGCTGACTCGATTATACTGATTTAACATAAAGCTCCCCACGATCGCGAAACATATCTGCGACTCGTGTGCTGACTCGATTATAAAGCTCCCCACGGTCGCGAATCATACCTGCGACTCATGTGCTGACTCAATTATATACAAATACCTTTCAATCCACCGTGGCGTACGGCTCGATCCCATAGGAGTATCTTTAAATCCGCCGTGGCGTACGACCCGATCCCATAAGAGTATCTTTAAATCCGCCGTGGCGTACTACCCGATCCCATAAGAGTAGGGGAAATCACACATCGCTCGCGGAAAGTAAATTGCGAAGCGGTCACATGCACACACTATATTCATTTCTTTTCATATTACTTTCCCGAAATAATTCCTTTCACTATTACTTCCCGTAACCATTCCTTTCATATTATTTTTAGTAAAAACAATTCCTTTCTTATTATTTTTTCGTAAAACAATTCTTTCATATTATGCTAAATTTCCATAAACTTCAGAGAAATGAAATTACATATAACAAGGGTTCATAACATATAATTCATTACGAGTAGAAAACAGAGCATGATGTGGGGCCTAACTACCCGGACATGACAATCATAGCCGCTACGTACGTACTCTCGTCACTTTGTACGCATGTAGCCCCCACAAACAATTACAGAAATCATATAGAACACCTATGGGAACAATTCCCTCTTACAAGGTTAGAAAGGAGACTCACCTCGTGTCGAATCTACCTCTCGGACCAAGAACGCGCCCGCAACTCCGAACTCTACACCCGAGGACTCGAAACTGAGTCGATTCTCTTGACAATCCCTTTAATACACATCTTTGTGAAAAACACGTAACACTCGATCGAAGTAGGAAAAAATTCTTATGATATTCTTGAGAAAGATTGCACCGTACTCCATTATAATTGCAAAATCTCACTTTGATTTTAATTGTTGGATTGTGGTTGAAAGACGTTCCGTTGAAGGGTTGAAGAACGGCTAATGTTCTGATTTGTAATGGATTTTGACTTATCAATTCATGGCTAACCATTCTAATTGTGAGAATGGATAGATTCAGATTGTAATGATTATTTACAATATATAAGGAATAAAGGGAAATGTGTAACTAGCACATTGAATCATTGTGCCACATAATTCTATGGTTTTAAGAGTCACACTTTGATTAAGACTTGGCTGCCACATGGAAAGTGGGGGTGGAGATTATTAATCTTTACCCACTTATTAGTTAATCGGGTAATATTTCGTTACCCGGTAAATTAATCCATTACCCGCATAATTTAAAAATGACCACAAATTACTTAAAATACTACTCATTTTTAACATACCTTACTATAATGGTCATGTGGTACCTTATATGGTACTAGTCCATAAATACCGGGTATTTTAGCTCGGGCAGTATTTTATTCCAAAATGTCAAACCTCGACGAAACTCATTTTTTTTCAATCTGCTTACCCTCTCACATTCACAAATTTACTTATCTCATGTTTGAAATAGCGTGATACTTATAAATTCAAAATAAATCTCATTTAGGGAAGCGGGGTCCGATAACGCAAAACGACCCCTTCGATGGCTTCCTTGTCGGGTCGTTACAATTAGAGCCTCCGAGCCGTAGACAAGTGAGAATGGGGTTTCTCCCATGGTTGTCTTTGTTGTAGTTATGTAAGCACATAATACTCCTGGTAGCTCTTCAGACCAATTTCCTTTTGATTTTTCCAATCGTTTCTTCAAATTATTGATGACGATCTTATTTGTTGATTCAGCTTGCCCATTAGCTATAGGGTGATACGGTGAAGAAGTGATGTGTTTGATTTGACAGCTTTGAATGAATTCCATGATTTGAGAGCCTATAAATGGCCGGCCATTATCACATACAATTTCCTTCGGGACACCAAAGCGGCATATGATGTTTCGCCAGATAAAGATTTGTACTTCTTTTTCTTGTACTTGTTTAAAAGCACCTTCCTCCACCCATTTTGAGAAATGATATGTTAATACAAGTAAAAACCGTACCTTTCCTTTGTCTTGAGGTAGAGGTCCTACAATATCCATTCCCCACTTCATAAATGACCAAGGTAATATAACCGGGTGTAGTAATTCTGCGGGTCGATGCATGTTGTTAGCATACCGCTGACATTTATCGCATTTAGCTACGAAAGTTTCGGCGTCTTCTTCCATCTTTGGCCAATAATACCATACTCCTATTAGAGTTTTGACTAGAGATCTTCCACCTGCGTGGTTTCCACAACGTCCTTCGTGTATTTCTTTCATCACATATTTAGTTTGATTAGATCCGAGGAACCTTGATAAGGGACCACCAAACATTTTGCGATATAAAGTGTCACGAACTAGGCAGTACCGTGCAGCTTTTCGTCGAAGTGCTTGAGCTTCTTTCTTATCTTCAGGACGGTACCATTCTGCAAAAAATTTACAATTTCGTTTCTCGAATCCCCGGTTAGATTAATGTTACCTCATTCTGGTCCTGATCAATTGCTGAATGGAATAAATGTATCACAATAGTATGTTCTTTATTCATTACATCTGTAACTGATGCGAGGTTAGCTAACGCATCCGCTTCTGTGTTTTTCTCTCTAGGTACTTGCACGATCTTGCATAACTGGAATTGCCTCTCTAGGTCCCGTGCCTTTTCTAAATATTGCTGCATTCGAGTCTCTCTAGCGATGTAAGTCCCCTGCATCTGGTTTACCACCAGCTGAGAGTCGCTTTTGATCACAATCTGCTCTATTGAGAGTTCTCGCGCTAATTCAAGCCCTGCAATGACAGCTTCGTACTCCGCTTCATTGTTAGTGATAGGATAACATTTAATAGTTTGCCTTATCTTTTCACCCGTAGGTTGTATCAAAACAATTCCCATACCGGCTCCTTTAACATTAGAAGAACCGTCAGCGAATAGAATCCATGTTCCTGGATTAGCTATGGTAAAGATTTATAATTCTTTTTCTACTTCAGGATTTATACTGGTATTAAAATCTGCGACAAAATTGGCTAAAACCCGAGACTTTATTGCAGTCCAAGGTTGATAAACGATGTCATATTCACTTAGTTCTATTGCTCATTTAGCTAGTCTACCTGACAGTTCTTGTTTATGCAGAATATTTCTCAAAGGATATGAAGTTACAACAATAATTGGATGACACTGAAAGTATGGTCTTAACTTTCTAGCTGCCATGATTAGAGCCAATGCTAATTTTTCTAGATGAGGGTATCTAGTTTCAGCATCTAGTAAGGACTTACTTACATAGTAGATTGGAGATTGCTTACCTTTGTCCTCCCTTACTAGGACTGCACTCACAACTATTTCTGCAACAACAAGATAAATGTACAACCTTTCCCCTTCATTTGGTTTGGACAGTAGTGGGGGATTTGATAGGTAGGCCTTAAAAATTTTGATGGACTGCTGGCATTCTTCAGTCCATTCGAACTGATTCTGCTTCTTTAATACTAAGAAGAATTTGAAACTCTTCTCTGAAGATCTTGAAATGAATCTTCCTAAAGCTGCGATCCTATCTGTCAGCCTTTGAACTTCTTTTTTGCTCGTGAGTATATCAAGTATTTCTTCAATAGCTTTAATTTGCGCAGGTTTTCTTTCAATGCCTCTATTTGATGCGAGAAAATCCAAAAACTTACCTGATTCGACGCCAAAGGCGCACTTCTCTGGATTTAGTTTCATATTATACCTGCGGAGGATGTCGAATGTAGTTGAAAGATGTTGGAAGTGATCTTCAGCCTATGTGGACTTTACCAACATGTCATCAATGTACACCTCCATTTTCCCCCCAGGTGTTCCTGAACATCTTGGTCACTAGCCTTTGATATGTGGCTCCAGCATTTTCCAAGCCAAAAGACATGACTTTGTAACAGTAAGTCCCCATGTTCGTAATAAAGGAAGTTTTTTCCTCGTCTGAGGGGTACATTTTTATCTGATTGTAACCACAATATGCATCTAGAAAGCTTAATAATTCATGACCTGCAATGACATCAATTATTTGATCTTTGTGCGGTAATGGAAATGAGTCTTTTGGGCATGCTTTATTTAAATCAGTATAATCTACGCATACTCTCCATTTACCATTCTTTTTAGGTACCACTACGGTATTAGCTAACCAATTAGGATATTTTACCTCGTGTATAGAACCAATTTTTAAGAGTTTCTGTACCTCTTCATCTATCACTTGATTCTTGAACGATCTCTGCTTCATTTTCTCTTCATGTTGGGCTTAGCCTTACTCTAATGTGTATTTTTTGCTCAGGCTTGTGTTCAAACAACAGAATAGCTTCGAGCTCCTCAGTAGTTGTCTTTATGTTTCCATTCTCTTCTAGTTCTTGAATAACATCAGGCATGGAATCTATGTTCGTATGTTTTGATGCTACATCCGTGGTGATTTGATTCACCGTGTCTTTTATCATTTGCTCCCGTATATGTTAGAATTGCTCCCACGTCTTTTAACTCTTCCACCGCTTCTTTTTGATTCGTATGTATCACTGAATTGATGTTCCTCAAAGTTTGTTGATCACCTCGGATCTGCTGAGTCCCCCATTTAGAAGGGAATTTGATTACTTGATGTAGAGTAGATGGTTCGGCGTACGTGTCATGAATCCATGGTCTTCCCATGATTACATTATAGGCCATGTCCGTATCAATAACTTGAAATTTCGTTTCTTTAATGACTTCTTCCGCATAAGTATTCAGCTCAATCTCTCCTTTCGTTATGACAGTAGAGTTGTCGAATCCGGATATGGAACGTGCTTTTGGAATTACACGGTCTCCCATTAACATTTCTTCCACAACTTTTAGTAATATGATATTTACTGAGCTACCTGGACCAATCAATACTCGCTTCACTTTAGTGTCATGTATAAGTTAAGATATTACCAGTGCGTCATTATGTGGGACCAATAATCCATCAGCATCTGCATCATCGAATGAGATGATGTCAGCTTCCAAAGTCTCACGAGTCCGTCTCCCGTGAGTTACTGTGAACTTGGTCATTTTTCTTGTTGAAGTATAGGTTATGCCATTAACCTCCTCTCCTCCGTTTATCATGTTCACGGTTCTCTTTGGAGATGGTGGTTTTGGGGGCTCCTGCCTGTTCTTCATATATGCATGTTTACCTTTTTCACTAAACAATTCTATTAGATAAACTTGTTTTAACAAGTGTTCTACCTCACCTTGTAGTAACCTGCAGTATGATGTTCTGTGCCTGTGATCAATGTGGAACTCACACTAGAAGTCTGGGTTCCTTTTGTTTGGATGTGATCTCATCTCCTTGGGCCATCAAACTTTATCACCCATATTTATTAATACCGTAATTAACTCGGAAGTACTTACATTGAAATTGTAGTCTCCAATTCTTGCATATGTGTTATTACCTCTATTTCGTTTATCTCGATCCTTTCTGGATCTTGATGATGATGAACTTAAATCTCTATTTGACGGTTTGAGATCAGGCCATGTATTTTCAAAGTTGGAACGAGCTTCTCATCCCGAAGGTCCCATATATGGCTCATACCTATTTTTTACCAGTTTTCCTCTCTAACTCTGAGCGTCTAGAACTTGTCTTGTCATCTGCTTTTGATTGAGCTATAGTATCTTCTTCAATACGTAATTTGGTGTTGTACCTATTATAAACATCATTCCATGTTGTAGCTGGGAATTCTCGCAACCTTTCTTTGAGTCTCCTCGTGGCTTCAGAACTTTTTTCGTTCAAATTACTTGCAAATTCCATAGCATCCCAATTGTCAGGCACTCTAGGTAATAACATTCTTTCCCATTGGAACCTGTCTATGAATTCAAGAGCAGCTCCGTATCTCCCTGTTTTACTTTGAATATGTCTTCCATTGTTTTTTCCACTTTTGTGCACCAGAATGTGCTTTTATAAATGAATCTACAAGCTCAGCAAACTAATCAATAGAATTTTCGGTAAGAGAGAATACCACGTTAATGCTCCTTTGGTGAATGTTTCTCCAAACTTTTTGACCAACACAGACTCGATATCCTGCTTAGACAAGTCATTGCCTTTTACTCCCATGGTGAAAGCAATAACATGATCACGTGGATAAGTTGTCCCGTCGTATTTTGGTATATCACGCATCTTGAATTTCTTGGGAATTGGCAAAGGTGCTGCACTTGGATTCCATGGTTGTTGAGAGTATTTATCAATATCAATCCCCTTGATGACAAGTGGTACTCCAGGAATTTACTCGATACGATCATTTTGTTCCTTCACCTGTTTCTGTAAGGTTAGTATTAAAGATTGCAAATTTGAATTATTAGACATACCTGGCCTTCCTTCAAGGGATTCGTTTTGAGTGCCTCTACTTCCGGAATTAGCTAACCTAGATTGTGGATTTTCTATGGTTGCAGTGTTGTTTGGAGGAGGCGTAGGTGGTATAGTTGGTAGCCCACTCCTGAAAGCTTGAAGAGCTTCACTCACATATTCAGCTACCATCTGTGTGATGACCCAAAAGATCATCCTAAGTTAATTAAGCTAAATCAGTGTTTCAAGGCTCCGAAAGCCTCCGTTAATCTAGCCTCGATATGCATGCACAGCCCGAGCGTGTAGCCGAGAAGCTTCTATGTGAAAATTTGATGAAAATGGAATTTTTGTAACGATTAAATGAATAAAGTTGACTTTGGTCAACATTTTTGGTGAACGGACCCGGACCTATGATTTGACGGGCCCAGAGGGTCCGTAGGAAAATATGGGACTTGGGCGTATGCTTGGAATCGAATTTCGAGGTCCCAAGCCCGATAAATGAATTTTTAAAGAAAATAGTTTTCTGAAAATAATAAAGGTTTTTGAAAATGAAGTTTGATGTGAAAATCGGGTTACCGGGTTTGTATTATGGTTTCGGAGCTCGGAACAGGTTTAATATGTGTTATGTGACTTATCTGTGAAGTTTGGTGTAAAATGAACTTGAAATGACGTGTTTCGGATCAAAATTGGAAAACATTAAGCTTTATGAAGTTTTAAGAAAATTCTATGAGTTTTGAGGTTTAATTCATTGATTTTGACGATATTTCTTTGATTTAAGTGCTTGAATAAGTCCGTAGGAGGATTTGGGAGTCGTGTGTGTTTTTGGTTTTGAGACCCGAGGGCTCGGGTGAGTTTCAGGTAGCTAATGGGGTGCAAAAATGTTAAAAATCTGGTGTTTTGGCTCAGTTTCTGGTGTCTGGTGTTTTCTTCTCTGCGATCGCAGCCTTTGATCCGCGATCGCAGATGTCTGTCCAAGTCCCTTCCGTGATCGCATCCCTTCGACCCGCAATCGCATAGTGTGATGTCCCAGTGTTCCGCGATCGCATACCTCTTCCTGCGATCGCATAGGGTCAGCTAAGCTCTAATCCGCGATCGCAACTCCTCTTCTGCGATCGCAGTGAGATAGGACCAGACTCTCCGCGATCGCAACCCCTTTCTTGCGATCGTGATGAACAAAATCGCCCAGTTATTTCCTTAAGTCAAAATAGAATGCTCATTACGGGAATTCCATATTTTGCACCCTCTCCTTCTTCTCCACAGCCCCCTTAGCCATTTTGAAGAGCTCCATCACTATATCCTCCTAGGTAATCAATTCTAACTCCATTTTTCTTCCATTACCATCATCTATCACTAGAATCT
Organism: Nicotiana undulata; assembly: GCA_005239495.1. Lineage (NCBI taxonomy): Eukaryota > Viridiplantae > Streptophyta > Magnoliopsida > Solanales > Solanaceae > Nicotiana > Nicotiana undulata. The sequence continues at coordinate 21,503 of ML288270.1, forward strand.
AGGCCTAAAATCCTAAAATCAAAGTAGAAATTAGGGGTTTTGGGTAGAGTTAGGTTTTTGGGAAATTTGGGTAATTCAACCTCAATTTGAGGTTGGATTTCAAAACAAATTATATATTCTAACTCGTGGGGGTATGGGTGATCAAGTTTTGGTTCGAGCCTCGTGTTTGGACCAAGTGGGCCCGAGGTCGAATTTTGGAAAATTTGGAAGAATGATAGGAATTGTGTATTTGGGCTATGGGATCGTGTTATTGAGTTATTATTGATATATTTAAGTTAATTATGCCTAGATATTGTTGTTCCAGAGTTGAATTCAAAAGGAAAGGCAGTGTTAGAGGGTTGATTGCTATATTTCGGACCCGGGGTAAGTGTCTTGCCTAACTTTGGTGAGGGAATAGGTATTGTATGCTATGTGCTATGTGATTATCATGTTCAATGCATAGGTAAGGTGACGAGTACCTATGCCTTGTGTGTCAAGCATGCCCGTGTGTCTAATTTTGATAAGCATCTTGTTATTACTTCCATGTTCGTTATATTATGAACTTGTCTCTACTTGGAAGCCGTTATTGTTGGAAATCTTGGTTGATGAACCTATGATGTGTTTGTTTGATTGAAAATCCAACTGTTAAGGATATATTGAATTGATTGGTTATAGCTGAGACCCTTGCCGGGCAATTGTTGTGATATTGATTGATGTTTTCCCCTTGCCGGGTGATATTGAAATGTATTTCCACTATGCTGTACTCCTTGCCATTATATCTGCCATTGTTTGGTGAGGAATAGTGTAAAGCACGAAGGGTGATGCCGTGCCATGATATTTGATTACATTGCATAGTGAGGAAGAGTGTAAAGCACGAAGGGTGATGCCTTGCCATGATTTATAGTATTTCACATTATACATCGCATTATGAGGAAGAGAGTAAAAGCACGAAGGGTGATGCCGTGCCATTATTTACATTTCTGGTATTTATACTTGTTTCGTTAGCTATTGTGTTAAATTGCCTCCCTTGTTTACTTCTATATGTCAATTGAACTGCTTCATTTCACTTGTTCCCCTTTACTACTCCAGTATCCCTTACTTGTCTGTTTATCTCTGCCTTGTATTATCCCTGTTACCTGCGGTAGAATAGGACAGGTTATCATTTTGGTCAAGTCTAGCCTCGTCACTACTTCGGCCGAGGTTAGGCTCGACACTTACTAAGTACATGGGGTCGGTTGTACTATTGCTACACTGCACTTCTTAATGTTGTGCAGACCCCGCATTCGGACCCAGTGGACCGCATTGAAGGAGTCACCTTCAGTCCACCCAGAGCTTCAAGGTATACCCGCTGGCGTTCGTGGGCCTTGGCGTCTCTCCTGCCTTTGGATTCCTTATTGTCTTATCTTCTTCCCCAGTTTCAAGACAATGATGTATTTCTTTTCAGACTATGTATTTAGCACTCTGTTTAGATAGTTCGTGAGTTGTGACACCCCGATTTTGGGCTTATGCGACGTTATGTATTTTACCTTTTCACTTTGCATCTTTGGATTTCTATTACATTTCCGCTGTTAAAATTCTAAAGTGTTTCGTTATTTCTGTTAAGAATTTTTTAAAGGTATGTCCTTTACTATTGTTGAATTGGGTTGCAAATGTTAGATTACTTGTGCACGTTGGCTTGTCTAGCGGGTTCAATGTTAGACGCAGTCACGACCTGAAGGTGAGATTTCGGGTCGTGACAAGTTGGTATCAGAGCTCTAGGTTGCTTAGGTCTCGCAACTCACGAACAACCTTGGTAGAGTTTGAGGGATCGGTACAGAGACGTATGTACTTATCCCCCAGAGGCTGCAGAGTTAGGATAACTCCACATTTCTTCATCTCTGTCGTGCGATGTGAATTCTGAGTACTGATTGAGTTTCCATTCTACTCTCTCACATATGGTGAGGACGCGTGCTTCCCTTGGTTCCGCTCTGCAACCCGACACTCCTGCTACAACTCCTACGAGACGGGGCCGGGCTCAGCTTAGAGCAGAAGCCCCAGTAGAGGACCCTCAGGTCGAGTCTGACGAGAAGGTCCCAGTTTCGGCAGTCCCAGTTGGACCAGCGTAGGTCCCAGAGGGGTTCATTACTCTACGAACCAAGTCTTTCTGACGAGGCACCAGCTTTCTTTTTTGATCCCTGAGTAGCATTTCCTTTCACTGAGGAATGGAGGCGTTTCCACTACATAAGAAAAAACTGGAATTAGATCTTGGAAATGATCGACTCAAATAGATGCTCATCTTCATCGTCGAGAGGGAAAGAGCCCGGATCACCCGCTTTCCTGCGGACCTTATGTAAAAAAAAAGCAGCGAAGAAAACAAGACACTAAGTTGTTGCGCTAACTCGCTAGCGCTAGCGCACTACGGCTTTTCAGCCTCCTGCAGGTCCCTTCATTCCCTCCGCCTTACACGGACTTAAAAGAGTACCTAAGGCGGATTAGTGGTTTATTTTCAAAAGGGATTTTATTTACCGTAGCTTTACTACTCCAGTGCTTCAGGACGCTCTAGTCCGCTTGGTGGGGCTTATGGAGAGTGTGGCTCAGGCCGGTCTTCTTCCTACTGCACCATCTGGTTCTCAGGTGGGGGAGGGACCCAGACTCCTATTATTCATACCCCTGAGCAGGTTGCCACTCAGTTTCAGACTCCAGCACCTCAGACAGCTAGAGTGGCTCAGGGGGTATTGTGGCACCGGCAGCCGAGGGTGCAACTATGTCAGCAGATGCTCTATGGAGACTGGACAGATTCACCAAGTTATTCACTACCACATTTACTGGTGCGCCATCAGAGGATCCCCAGGTATATTTGGACAGCTGCCACGAGGTTCTTCGAAACATGGGCATAGTGGAGTCCAATGGAGTTGACTTCGTTACTTTTTGACTATCTGTAACAACCAAGACTTGGTGGAAGGACTACTGCTTAGCCAGACCAGCGGGGTCTACACTTTTGACTTGGGTCAGTTCACAGAGGTATTTTTGGGGAAGTTCCTTCCAATTACTCAGCGAGAGGATCTTAGGAGGCAGTTTGAGCGCCTCCAGCACGGATCTATTTCTGTTACTCAGTACGAGACCAGGTTCATCGCTCTAGCCAGGCATGCATTGATGATACTCCCCACTGATCGGGAGTGAGTTCGGAGGTTCATTGAGGGATTGGCCCAGCCTATATGACTATAGATGGACAGGGAGTCGAGTACTGATATTTTGTTCCAGGATGCGGCCGATGTGGCCAGGAGGATTGAGAGGATTTTGTCACAAGGAGGTGGTCAGGGGGCTGACAAGAGGCCCCATCACTTTGGTAGATTCAGTGGAGCCTCATCTGGAGGTAGGGATTCTTTCAGCAGGGGTCATCCACCCCGACCTTTTCAGTCAGCACTTCAGGTATCTCCCCGTGCACCGCCAGCTCCTGTTAGTGCACCACCAGCATCTATCAGTGCACAACCACTTCAGAGTTACCAGAGTGGTTATCAGGGTCGTCAGGGCCAGTTCTCGAGTCATCAGCCACAGCAGCAGAGATCTTGTTATAGTTATGGTAGCCCGGGGCATATTGCCAGATATTGCCCCCGAGCTTCGAGTGGACCCAGCATCAGGGTTCCCGTGCCTTGGTTCCCATAGCAGGTGCACCCTTACCCCCTCAACTAGCTAGGGGTGGTGGTCGAGTATGCCACCCGACATGGATATTGACTTTTGTATTGAGTTAGCTGAGGGCACTCAGCCCATTTCTATTCCCTCGTATCGTATGTCTCCGCCAGAGTTGAAGGAATTAAAGGAACAATTACAGGATTTGTTGGATAAAGGCTTCATCAGGCCTAGTGTTTCTCCTTGGGGTGCTCCAGTATTGTTCGTGAAGAAGAAAGATGGCTCAATGAGGATGTGTATTGACTACCGACAGTTGAATAAGGTTACTATCAAGAACAAGTACCCTTTGCCGAGGATTGATGACTTATTTGATCAGCTTCAGGGTGCTACGGTATTCTCTAAGATAGACTTGAGGTCTGGTTATCATCAACTGAGGATCAGGGCGTCTGATGTGCCTAAGACGGCTTTTTGCACTAATGCCCCGCGTCATTCATGGAGTTAATGAACCAAGTGTTCAGGCCTTATTTGGACTTGTTCGTTATTGTTTTCATTTATGATATTTTGATATACTCTCACAGCCGAGAGGAGCATGAGCATCACCTTAGAGTCATCCTCCAGACTCTGATGGATAGACAGTTGTATGCCAAGTTTTCTAAGTGTGAGTTTTGGCTGGGTTCAGTTGCATTTCTAGGCCATGTGGTTTCATCATAGGGTATTCAGGTGGATCCCAAGAAGATTTCAGCAGTTAGAGATTGGCCTAGGCCCACTTCAGCCACGGAGATTCGGAGTTTCTTGGGCCTAGCAGGCTATTATCGCTGATTCGTGGAGGGGTTTTCATCTATAGCAGCCCCGATGACCAAGTTGACGCAGAAAGGTGTTCAGTTCAGATGGTCTGATGAGTGTGAGGCGAGCTTTTAGAAGCTCAAGACAACCTTGACCACGGCACCAGTGTTAGTATTGCCCACAGGTACAGGGCCTTATACCGTGTATTGTGATGCTTTGCGGGTTGGGCTTGGTGCAGTGTTGATGTAGGATGGGAAGGTTATAGCCTATGCTTCTCGTCAGTTGAAGATTCATGAGAAGAACTATCCAGTNCCATGTTAGGTGTTCACAGACCATAAGAGCTTGCAGTATCTATTTAGACAGAAGAAGTTGAACATGAGGCATAGGAGATGGTTAGAGTTGCTGAAGGATTATGATATGACATCCTTTATCATCCGGGGAAGGCCAATGTGGTGGCCGACGCTTTGAGCCGGAAGTCAGTTAGTATGGGTAGTTTGGCCTATTTATCAGTTGGAGAGCGACCTTTGGCTTTGGATGTTCAGGCGTTAGCCAATCGATTTGTTAGATTGGAGGTTTCTGAGGGTGGCAGTGTTTTGGCCCATACCGTCGCTCGTTCTTCCTTGTATGACCGTATTTGTGCCAGGCAATACGATGATCGTCATTTGTGTGCTCTTAGAGATGCGGTTCGGCACAGACGTGCCAAGGAGGCCACAGTCGATGCTGAGGGAGTTTTGAGATTGCACGGTCGTATATGTGTCCCTGATGTGGATGACATTCGTGAGTTGATATTGAAGGAGGCCCATAGTTCCCGGTATTCCATTCATCCGGGCGCCGCGAAGATGTACCAGGACTTGCGGCAGCATTATTGGTGGCGTAGAATGAAGAAGGATATTGTGGCTTATGTAGCTCCGTGCTTGAATTGTCAGCAGGTTAAGTATGAGCACCAGAGACCCGGTGGATTGATGCAACAGATTCAGCTTCCCGAGTGGAAGTGGGAGCATATCACGATGGATTTTGTAGTTGGGCTCCCACGGACCCAGAGGATGGTTGATGCAGTATGGGTTGTTGTGGATAGGCTGACCTAGTCAACACATTTCATTCCTGTGTCGGTTTCGTACTCAGCGGGGAAGTTGGCAAAGATCTACGTGAGAGAGATTGTCGGTTTGCATGGCGTGCCCTTATCTATTATATCAGACCGAGGTAGTCATTTTACCTCCCATTTCTGGAGGGTATTTCAGCGAGAGTTGGGCACCCAGATTGAGTTGAGCACAGCATTTCATCCTCAGACGGACGGACAGTCCGAGCGTACTATTCAGATTTTGGAGGATATGTTGCGAGCCTGTGTTATTGATTTTGGTGGTTCATAGGATCATTTCTTGCCTTTAGCAGGGTTTGCCTACAACAACAGTTACCAGTCGATCATTCAGATGGCTCCATATAAGGCGTTGTATGGTAGGCGATGTCGGTCTCTGGTCAGATGGTTTGAGCCCGGAGAGGCTAGATTATTGGGTTCTGAGTTAGTCCAGGATGCCTTGGATAAGGTAAAGATTATTTAGGATAGGCTTCGTACAACTCAGTCCAGGCAAAAGAGTTATGCATATAGAGTTCGAGATTTGCCTTTCATGGTGGGAGACCTGGTATTCCTTCGAGTGTCGCCTATGAAGGGCGTGATGAGATTTGGGAAGAAGGGCAAGTTGAGCCCTAGGTACATTGGTCCATTTGATATTTTGGACAAGGTAGGAGAGGTGGCCTACAGACTTGCCTTGCCACCGCATTTATCAGCCGTGCATCCAGTGTTTCATGTATCTATGCTCCGGAGGTACGTTGCAGATCCTTCTCATGTTCTTGACTTCAGCGGTGTCCAGTTGGACAAGGATTTGACTTATGAGGAGGAGCCGGTAGCCACATTAGCTAGGCAGGTTCGTCAGTTGAGGTCAAAGAGTTATCCTTCGGTCCGTGTTCAGTGGAGAGGTCAGCCTGCCGAGGCAACTACTTGGGAGTCCGAGTCTGATATGAGGAGTCGTTATCCCCACCTTTTCTCAGACGCAGGTACTTTTCTATGTCCGTTCGAGGATGAACGTTTTTTTTAGAGGTGGAGACTGTGATGACCCAAAAGGTCATCCTAAGTTAATTAAGTTAAATCGATGTTGCGAGGCTCTGAAAGCCTCCGTTAATCTCACCTCAATATGTGTGCGCATCCTGGGCGTGTAGCCGGGAAGCTTCTATGTGAAAATTTGATGAAAATGGAATTTTTGTAACGATTCAATGAATAAAGTTGACTTTGGTCAAAAATTTTGGTAAACAAACCCATACCCGTGATTTGATGGGCCCAGATGGTCCGTAGGAAAATATGGGACTTGGGCGTATGCCTGGAATCGAATTCCGAGGTCCCAAGCCCGAGAAATGAATTTGTAAAGAAAATTGTTTTCTAAAAATAATAAAGGTTTTTGAAAATGAAGTTTGATGTGAAAACTGGGTTACCGCGCTCGTATTATCGTTTCGGAGCCTGGAACAAGTTTAATATATGTTATGTGACTTATCTGTGAAGTTTGGTGTAAAACAGACTTGAAATGATGTGTTTCGGATCAAAATTGGAAATATTTAAGCTTTATGAAGTTTTAAGAAAATTCTATGAGTTTTGAGGTTTAATTCATTGATTTTGACGATATTTCGGTGATTTAAGTGCTTGAATAAGTCCGTAGGAGGATTTGGGAGTCGTGTGTGTTTTTAGTTTTGAGACCCGAGGGCTCGGGTGAGTTTCGGGTAGCTAACGGGGTGCAAAAATGTAAAAAATCTGGTGTTTTGGCTCAGCTTCTGGTGTCTGGTGTTTTCTTCTCTGCGATCGCAACCTTTGATCCGCGATCGCAGATGTCTGTCCAGGTCCCTTCCGCGATCGCATCCCTTCGACCTGCGATCGCATAGTGTGATGTCCCAGTATTCCGCGATCGCATACCTCTTCCTGTGATTGCATAGGGTCAGCTAAGCTCTATTCCGCGATCGCAACTCCTCTTCTACTATCGCAGTGAGTTAGGACCAGATTCTCCGCGACCGCAACCCCTTTCTTGCGATCGCGATGAACAAAATCGCCCAGTTATTTCCTTAAGTCAAAACAGAATGCTCATTACGGGAATTCCATATTTTGCACCTTGTCCTTCTTCTCCACAGCCCCCTTAGCCATTTTGAAGAGCTCCATCACTATATCCTCCTAGGTAATCAATTCTAACTCCATTTTTCTTCCATTACCATCATCTATCACTAGAATCTAGGCCTAAAATCCTAAAATCAAAGTAAAAATTAGGGATTTTGGGTAGAGTTAGGTTTTTGGGAAATTTGGGTAATTCAATCTCAATTTGAGGTTGGATTTCAAAACAAATTATATATTCTAACTCGTGGGGCTATGGGTGATCGAGTTTTGGTCCGAGTTTCGTGTTTGGACCAAGTGGGCCCGGGGTCGTATTTTGGAAAATTTGGAAGAATGATATGAATTGTGTATTTTGGCTATGGGATGGTGTTATTGAGTTACTATTGATATATTTAAGTTAATTATGCCTAGATATTGTTGTTCCGGAGTTGAATTCAAAAGGAAAGGCGGTGTTAGAGGGTTGATTGCTATATTTCGGACCCGAGGTAAGTGTCTTGCCTAACTTTGGTGAGGGAATAGGTATGCATTGTGTGTCAAGCATGCCCCGGAGTCTAATTTTGATAAACATCTTGTTATTACTTCCACGTTCGTTATATTATGAACTCGTCCCTACTTGGAAGCCGTTATTGTTTGAAATCTTGGCTGATGAACCTATGATGTGTTGGTTTGATTGAAAATCCAACTATTAAGGATATATTGAATTGATTGGTTATGGCTGAGACCCTTGCCGGGAAATTGTTGTGATATTGATTGATGTTTTCCCCTTGCCGGGTGATATTGAAATGTGTTTCCACTATGCTGTACTCCTTGCCATTATATCTGCCATTGTTTGGTGAGGAAGAGTGTAAAGCATGAAGTGTGATGTCGTGCCATGATATTTGATTACATTGCATAGTGAGAAAGAGTGTAAAGCACGAAGGGTGATGTCGTGCCATGATATTTGATTGCATTGCATAGTGAGGAAGAGTGTAAAGCACGAAGGGTGATGTCGTGCCATGATTCACATTGATTATAAGCACGAAGGTTAATGTCGTGCCATGATTTACATTGATTATAAGCACGAAGTTTAATGCTGTGCCATGATTTATATTGCCTTACATTGTACATTGCATTGTGAGGAAGAGAGTAAAAGCACAAAGGGTGATGCCGTGCCATGATTTATACTATTTCACATTATACATCGCATTGTAAGGAAGAGAGTAAAAGAACGAAGGGTGATGTCGTGCCAATATTTACATTTCTGGTATTTATACTTGTTTCGTAAGCTATTGTGTTAAATTGCCCCCCTTGTTTACTTCTATATGTCAATTGAACTGCTTCATTTTACTTGTTCCCCTTTACTGCTCCCGTATCCCTTAGTTGTCTGTTTATCTCTGCCTTGTATTATCCCTGTTACCTGCTGTAGAATAGGACAGGTTATCGTTATGGTCAAGTCTAGCCTTTCACTACTTCGGCCGAGGTTAGGCTCGGCACTTACTCAATGCATGGGATCGGTTGTACTGATGCTACACTGCACTTCTTAATGTTGTGCAGACCCGACATCCGGACCCAGTGGACCGCATTGAGGGAGTCACCTTCAGTCCACCCAGAGCTTCAAGGTATACCCGCTGGCTTTCTTGGGCCTTGGCGTCTCTCCTGCCTTTGGATTCCTTATTGTCTTATCTTCTTCCCCAGTTTCAAGACAATGATGTATTTCTTTTCAGACTATGTATTTAGCACTCTGTTTAGACAGTTCGTGAGTTGTGACACCCCGATTTTGGGCTTATGCGACGTTATGTATTTTACCATTTCACTTTGCATCTTCGGATTTCTATTACATTTCCGTTGTTAAAATTCTAAAGTGTTTCATTATTTTTGTTAAGATTTTTTTAAAGGTATTTCCTTTACTACTGTTGAATTGGGTTGCAAATGTTAGATTACTTGTGCACGTTGGCTTGTCTAGCGGGTTCAACGTTAGACGCAGTCACGACCTGAAGGTAGGATTTCGGGTCGTGACAATCTGCTTCACTGTGTATTGCTCTCCTATTTGTTAATTTTCAATCTGGTCATTATTGTGAGTTGTAGATCTTTCTGGGGAATTATCGCTTGAACCTCGTGGGGATCCCTGAGGCGATTGAACTGGGGTTCCAGTTGCTTGTTGATTGTTATTGCTAGTATTCAACATGATTCGACAAAGGTAATTTAGGAATGTAAAAACAAGGATTATCAGATTCCCGGCAACGAGACCAATTTGTTTAACCAAAGAACTGGATTCTTAGTCGAGTTATTTTAAGAAGTACTCGGGTTTCTGATAACCAAGGAAATTAAATAAGAATAGAAATTAGACTTGTAAATAAGGAAGTAATAAGATCGCATAAAAGCAAGTATATTTCAATAGTAGTTCGAACGTGTCCATACAAGTGAGATTTTACTCCCTTTTATAGGGAATTTCTTAATATAACGTCTACTCTTCTTAATGATTGAGAATTAATGATTAATAATACCATTAGTGTAACGTTACAATAGATAATCGTAACTGTTGGGGGGGAAATTCTGTAACGTTTGGCTCATTGATTGAAGATCTTTGAATCTGCCCTGGTTCATTCTGACCATGTCTCTTCAACTCCTCAATTAGACTTGAGCTCCCGCTTCTATTTGTCTCGTGTGTGTATTATTCCGTACCTCTTTGTCTCGTACCTATTTCTAAATTCTAATCCATCTGTCATGTTTTCATTGCTCCACGTAGATTGCTTTGTCATTAGAGATATTATACGTGTGAAGCCTATTTTTTACCAATACAAAGAGAAGTTTAGATCATGCCAAACTCTTTCACACGGAGCTTGTTCGGCTAAAACTACTCCAAAATAACCACCCGACGATTGAGGGATATCCCCACTTTGCGCAACCTTATTATTGCGAACGTCTTCAGCCTTGACGTACATTTCCAAAGTTTTATCACAAGAAATTTCCGGTATTCATCCGGAGTCCTCAAAAAATCTCTCAGCGTTTCATCGTCTTGGATGCTAAACCGAGCATAACAAGCAACCCCTTGTTGAGTCACATACTACGTATATCTTCCGGTTACTTTAGTATTCACCGAATGTTTGTTCACACTCATTTTTTTACATAACAATGATATCAATGTATCGTACTCCATTGTAAGTGGCAACTTAACATGTCACTTGGAGATATACTATAGCTTACTGAGTTATTCGTCACCACAACCTCAACCCCCCAACAATATAATGAAACCCTAATTCTTTTCTCTTCAGACATTATGGAAAAATACAAAATAACTTAACGAAGAAATATTTCAGAAGACTTGAAAATGTTTATGAATGGATTTTTACTAAGTCCTTAACCTCTTTAAATAAGGCAAAAACCAGTCCGAGGGGTACAATTATTTGAGATATAGCGCCTTAGTTTAAGGCGCTATACCCAGTTAAATTATCATTATGTCAGTTAAGCCGAGAAGAATTATTGGTTGGCCCACATAATATACATAGCGCCGTCCATTAAGGCTTCATATATGCCTTAGCTAAAGGCGCTTTACTTAACTGGGCAAACGACCGTTAAGGTATAACGCCTTTAGCTAAGGCTTTATATATATTTTGGTCACCTGTTGTTTTTCCACAAATTTTCGTTCTTTGAGTCTAAAAACCACATTTTGGTTCCGGACTCTCTCTTGTTGTATCTTTATCAACACTTCTACTCCACTTTATAATAAGAGAATGTAATTGGGTTTGACTATGTTATCGGGCTAGTACATCGATGTAACGACCCGACTAGTCATTTTGAGAGTTAAAGCCCTGATCCCCTATTAACTGCTTTCCCCGTATCTTATTCTGCTATTTTGTGTTGCCGGGAGGGTTCATGTTGGTTCTTGAAACGAATTGAGACATTTAGTCTCTTATTTGGGAGCTTAAGTTGGAAAAATTGACCGGATGTCGACTTGTGTGTAACAACCTCTTATTCAAATTTTGATGTTTCTGTTAGCTCCGTTAGGTGATTTTGGACTTAGGAGCGCGTCTAGAATGTGATTTGGAGGTCCATAGTAGATTTAGGATTGATTTGGCAAAAGTTGAAATTTTGGTGATTTTTTGTCGACAGTGGAAATTTTGATATCGGGTTCGGAATGGAATTTTGGAAGTGGAAGTAGGTTCGTAGTGTCATTTTTGACTTGTGTGTCAAAATTTGAGGTCATTCGGACGATATTTGATATGTTACGACGTTGTTTGTAGATTTGAAAATTTCATAGTTCATTAGGCTTGAATCCGTAAATAATTCAAGTTTTTGATGTTGTTCGATGTGGTTTGAAGGCTCGATGTAACGACCCAACCAGTCGTTTTGCGTATCAGGGTCCCGTTTCCTTAAATGAAACATTCCATAGCGGCTATTCGTGCTTTATGACTCGCGGGAGCGGGTGGTCCGGGATTTGGGAATGATTTGGATGGTTTAGGAACTCTTGGTTCCTTAAGGTTGGCCTATTTGGCCAAGTTTGACTTCGGTCAACATTTTGAGCAAACGACCTCGGAATAGAGTAGCTCCGTATGATGATTTCGGACTTGGGCATATGTTCGGCTCGGGTTTCTAATGACCCGGGAGCGTTTCGGCGCCCGAAATGGAAATCGGGATTTCCTTAAGTTTAGAATTTGGCCTGGAACGGGACTTCATGCTATTGGGGTACGAATGGAATTCTGGGACCGGCAATAGTTCCGAATAGTCATTTATGACTTGTCTGTACAATTTGGGGTCATTCCGAGTAGTATAGACCCGTCCGGCGTAATGTAATGAATTCTAGAATTTCAAAGTTCTTAAGTTTGATTAATTTGGTTTTGGGGTTTGATTCTGAGTTTCGTTGTTGTTTTTTATGTTCCGGAAGTTCGAGCGAGTCCGTATCATGAATACAGATTTGCCGGTGATTTTTGACGGGGTCCCGGGGGGCTCGAGGGTGTTTTAGACCCCCGGGAGCTAAGTTAGAAAAACTAGAAAATTCCTGTATGGTTTCCTTCTCTGCGATCGCAGAGGGATAATTGCGATCGCAGAGAGGGATTTCTTCTGGGCTAAATTTTGTTCTCTGCGATCGCAGACATCACCCTGCGATCGCATAAGTCTCTTCCCCCACCTTCTGCGATCGCAAACCTCACTCCTGCGATCGCAGGCCCCATCTATGCGATCACATAGTGTCGTTTGGGGCCCAGGACCATTTGTTCTCCGCGATCGAGACCTCCAGCCGCGATCGCAGTGGTCCGGTTGCTTGGTCTCTGCAATCGCAGGCCTGATGCCGCGATCGCAGTGAAGGTTTTCCTGGGCAGTATTTAAATGCTCAATTACGGGTTGTCTTCGTCATTAGTCATCTTTTACCTCCATTAGAGAGCACCCAAGGTTGAAGAACACCTCCCACAACCACCCACTGAAGAGGTAAGCAATACTCTCCTATTTCTCATGATTATGCATGGAATTTAGCGGGTTAATTCCTAAAAGAAACAAAAATCATGAAATTTGGTAGAAATTCCTAGGGCTTTGATAATTAGTGAATTATCCCTTTTTAGCCATGAACTCCTAAATAAATTATGTAATTACGATCCTTGGGCTTCGGGTAATTCATTCCTTCGAGAATTTTCAAAATCCGAACGCGTGGGCCCGGGGTCGAAATTTCAAAAACCTTCAAGAATACTATATTTTGGGATTTCTTGTTAATTCTTATTCTTGGAGCATAAATTGATTCAATTACGCTATGTTTGGCTAGCTGTGAGCCGTCGAGGGTAGTTTCAGAATTTCGGGCGCATATTTTGATCCGGTCCTTGGTCCGAGGAGTGCTTTTATCGAGGCGAGTCTCCTTTCTAACCTCGTAAGAGGGAAATAGTCCCTCTAGGTAACCTTGTTTGCTATGTGATCTTGTTTTGGGGCTATGTAGGCACCGAGTGACGAGAGTCCGTATGTAGTGGCTATTACTGCTTCGTCCGGGTAGCTACGACACAACATGCTCATTGTTTTCCCCTGTTGTAGCATAGACATGACTTGTATACTTGTGTGATTGGGATTGTTGTCTTTGAACGTGGTGATACTTGGCTTGATTTAAGTGTGATAAGAGAATCATGACAGAGTGATGATTGATTATATTATAGGATCAGGCCATACGCCACGGCGAGATTAAGACTACCAGGGTGGGATCGGGCCGTACGCCACGGCGAGATTGAGACTACTAGGGTGGGATCGGGCCGTACGCCACGACGAGATTGAGACTACCGGGGTGGGATCGGGTCGTACGCCACGGCAGATATCAAGCTTGTTTGATTTGAGATTGTTATTTGATGTCGGATATTGATGTACTTGATTATTTGTTTTACTTGCCTGCAACTTTCTTTACATCATGCTTACCTTACAACTGTTGGACCTTAGTGAGTATCGAGTCGACCTCTCGTCACTACTTCTTCGAGATTAGACGGGATACTCACTGGGTACATATTTATATATATGTACTCATGCTGCACTTTCTTTCCTTTTCTGTACTTGACTGTACAGGTCCGGAGGCTGGTCCATCTGATTTTCAGGCCGGTGCCAGATAATGATAGCGTGGTCATACTTCAGGGTGAGCTGCTTTCCTGGCGACTTCCTAGCAGCACCCTGGAGTTTCTTTTGTTATGCTCTCTGTCTATTTCATTCAGACAGGGACCCTGTATATGTTGTAGTCATTGTATATTCAGTAGTTTCCCGTGACACTCGTGACACTAGTTCTTGGCACACACGCGGTATATATTTTTGGGGTTTTGGGATGTATATATATGTATATGTTTTATTTCGGCATTGTATCTACTATGATTTTACCATCACTCAGGACTAGTATCATGTTAGTTGTTATAAACCTGTAACCATTGACTTGTTTGGTCAAATAACAGGGGAATCACTTAGTGAAAATTATATCGACTTGCCTAATCCTGCTGTTGGGCGCCATCGCGACCCGAATTAGGATTTGGGTCGTGACAACGTGGTATCAGAGCCTTAGGTTCACGTAGTCTCATGAGTCACGGGCAAACCTAGTAGAGTCTTGCGGATCGGTACGGAGACGTCTGCACTTATCTTCAGGAGGCTATAGGGCATTAAGAAACTCCTTTTGTTCATATCCTATCGTGCAATCGGTGATGTACTCAAACCTGTTCTTCTACTCTCTCACAGATGGTGAGGACGCGTGCTTCACATGTTCCTGATCCAGGGGAGGCTGCTACCCCCGCCGCTCGAGGTCGCGGTAGGGGCAGGGGTAGGGCTCCTGTTCGTAGTAGAGGGCGAGGGCGTCCCAGAGCTGTACCGGTTGCACCGATTAGGGATACTTATGTTGAGGAGCAGGATGACTTCCTCCAGTAGTTCCACCACCAGCTGAGTTTATGACGGCGCCGGGCTTCTAGGAGGTCATGGGCCGTATGCTGAGGTTCATGGACACTATGTCCCAGGCAGGGGTACTTCCATCAGATCCTGCTACTTCCCAGGCAGGAGGGGGAGTTCAGACCCCCACCGCTCAGGCTACAGGACCAGCAGCAGCAGTACATCGTACTCCAGATATTCCACCAGTGATCGCGGTTCAGCCTGGGGTGGTAGCACCGGAGCCCAGGCCAGTTGCAGAGATAGACCAGCAGAAGCTGCTGGGTAGATGGACCCAGCTTCGCCCTCCGACCTTCGGGGGTGAGCGGGGAGATGATGCATAGGATTTTATCAAGAGGTGCAGGGACAGACTGCACAACATGAGGATATTAGAGTCACATGGGGTAGACTTCACGACATTTTAGCTTGAGGGCAGAGCTCGCCGCTGGTGGCAGTCTTATGTACTCAGTAGACCAGCAGGGTCTCCACCGGTTACTTGGGAGCAGTTTATTCAGTTATTTTTGGACAGATACATTCCACCATCTGAGAGGGAGGAGCTTCGGGGTCAGTTTGAGAGGTTAGAGTAGGGGCATATGTCCGTGTTAGATTATGAGGCCATGTTCTCAGAGTTGTCTCGCCATGCTCTCATGATATTACCCACAGATGCTGAGAGGGTTCTACGATTTATGGCAGGCTTACATCCGCGTATCAGGACTTCCATGGCTAGAGAGGTGGAGATGGGTACCCCATATCAGCTTGTAGTCGAGATAGCTCGACGTATCGAGGGTTATCGTGCGAGGAGTAGAGAGCAGGGTCAGCAGGGTCAGCAAGACAAGAGGCCCACGTTCACAGGTGACTTCAGAGGGGCTCCAGCTAGGGCCAGGGGTCAATACGGAGGTGTCCAGTTTAGCAGGCCTTCCTATTCAGCACCTCTAGTACCTCCTAGGGTTGTTCTAGTCAGGCCCCAGTTTAGCGTCATGCCAGAGCGCTCCTATCATCCTCCAGCTATCCAGAGTGCACCCATCAATTATTCTAGACATTAGAGATCATCCAGTTCTTATCCCAGTGCTTTACCAGAGGATTCACACCGCTCTTCAGCTATTCAGGGTTTCTCCTCTTCAGGGCAGCGAGCAGTAGTGCCAGGGGGTTGCTTCGAGTGTGGGGATCTGAGTCACGCATAGAGGTTTTGTCCCAGGTATCGGGGCAAGGCCGTGCAGTAGAGCCAGCAGCCTATGATTACAGCACCAGTAGCACGACCACCTAGGAGTGGAGGTCAGGTTGGCAGGGGTCGCCCTAGAGGGGGAGGCCATCCAGGAGGGGGTCGTTTAGCTCCAACTCGTCCTGGGGGAGCTCAGTCATCGGGTGATCCAGCCAGATTTTATGCTATTCCAGCCAGGGCAGACGCAATGGCATCAGATGCTGTGATTACAGGTATTATTTCGGTCTGTGGTAGAGAGGCTTCAGAGCTATTTGATCCGGGGTCTACATATTCATATGTTTCAGCATTATTTGCCCATTCTCTAGATGTTATTTGTGAGTTTTTGGGTTCTCCCTTGTATGTATCCACTCTTGTGGGCGACTCTGTAATGGCAGACCGGGTCTAACGATCTTGTGTGATTACTTTCTGTGGGTTTGAGACCAGAGCCGACCTGTTGTTGCTTGATATGGTTGATTTTGAGGTCATCTTGGGCATGGATTGGCTATCCCCTCATCATGCTATCCTGGATTGCCATGCCAAGACAGTTACATTAGCCATGCCTGAGTCGCCGAGGTTAGAGTGGAGGGGTGCTTCAGTTAGTGCCTTCAGCCGGGTCATTTCCTTCATGAGAGCTCGGCACTTGGTCGAGAAAGGGTGTCTGTCTTATCTTGCTTATGTGCGGGACACCACCGCCGAGTCTCCTACCCTTGATTCAGTGCCTGTCGTTTGAGAGTTTCCTGGTGTGTTTCCTTCAGATCTTCCAAGCATGCCTCCAGATCGAGATATAGATTTTTGCATTGATTTGGCTACAGATACTCAGCCTATTTCTATTCCTCTCTATCGTATGGCTCCTAAGGAGCTAAAGGAACTGAAGGAGCAACTTGAGGAATTGTTGGCCAAGGGGTTTATTAGGCCGAGTGTGTCGCCGTGGGGTTCTCCAGTCCTATTTGTGAAGAAGAAGGATGGGTCTATGCGGATGTGTATTGACTACCGCCAGTTGAATAAAGTGACCATCAAGAACAAGTATCCTCTGCCGCGCATTGATGATTTGTTTGACCATCTACAGGGTGCTCGTGTGTTCTCTAAGATTGATCTGAGGTTAGGTTATCACCAGTTGAAGATTCGGGCTTCTGATGTCCCGAAGACTGTATTTCACACAAGATATGGCCACTATGAGTTCTTAGTGATGTCCTTTGGCTTGACTAATGCCCCAGCATCATTTATGGACTTGATGAATAGGGTATTCAGGCCGTATATCGACTCCTTCGTTATTATTTTCACTGATGATATATTGATCTACTCACGGAGCCTAGGAGAGCACGAGCAGCATTTGAGAGTTTTACTTCAGACCTTGCGAGAGCAGAAGCTGTATGCTAAGTTCTCCAAGTGTGAGTTTTGGTTAGAGTCTGTGGCATTTCTGGGGCATGTGGTGTCCGGTGAGGGCATCAAGGTTGATCCGCAGAAGATTGAGGCAGTTCAGAGTTGGCCGCGTCCTACTTCAGCTTCTGAGATCAGGAGTTTTCTGGGTTTAGCAGGTTATTACCGTCGGTTCGTGGAGGGGTTTTCTTCTATTGCAGCCCCATTGACTAGATTGACTCAGAAGAATGCTCCATTTCAGTGGTCCGACGATTGTGAGGCAAGCTTTCAGAAGCTCAAGTTAGCATTGACTTCAGCACCAGTGTTATCATTGCCTTCTGATTCTGGAGTATATACAGTGTATTGCGATGCTTCACGCGTCGGGTTGGGATGCGTGCTGATGCAGGATGGCAGGGTTATTGCTTATGCTTCGCGCCAACTGAAGGTTCATGAAAAGAATTACCCTGTGCACGATTTGGAGTTGGCGGTGATTGTTCATGCTCTGAAGATATGGAGGCATTATCTATATGGTGTATCTTGTGAGGTCTATACTGACCACCGCAGCCTGCAGTACCTGCTTAAGCAGTGGACCTTAAATTGAGGCAGCGGAGGTGGCTTGAGTTGTTGAAAGACTATGATCTCACTATTCTGTATCATCGGGGCAAGGCAAATGTAGTTGCGGATGCACTGAGCAGGCGAGCAGCTAGCATGGGTAGTTTGGCTTACATCTCAGCTGAGGAGAGGCCTTTAGCCTTGGACATTCAGTCCTTGGCCAACCGTTTTGTAAGATTGGACCTTTCAGAGCCCCGTGGAGTTTTAGCTCATGTGGCAGCTCAGTCTTCATTATTGGGAGAGATCAATGCTCGACAGTTTGATGATCCACGCCTAGCAGAGCTTAGGGATATGGTGGTCCAAGGCAGGGCCAAGGGGATTACATTGGGCGAGGATGGTGTTTTGCGACTCCAGGGCCGATTGTGTGTTCCTAATGTTGATGGCCTGAGGGAGAGGATTCTAGCAGAGGCTCACATTTCTCGGTATTCTATTCACCCAGGGGCTACGAAGATGTACCATGATTTGAAGCAGCACTACTGGTGGAGGCGGATGAAGAAAGACATTGTTCAGCATGTGGCTACGTGTCTTAATTGTCAGCAGGTTAAGTACGAGCATCAGCGGCCAGGAGGCTTGTTTCAGCAGATGCCCATTCCTCAGTGGAAATGGGAGCGTATCACTATGGACTTCGTGGTTGGGTTGCCTCGGACTTTGCGGAATGTTGATACGGTTTGGGTCATTGTGGATAGATTGACCAAATCGGCACATTTCATTCTTGTGGCTACTACTTATACTACAGAGAGGCTAGCTTAGATTTACCTTCGTGAGATAGTCCGGTTGCATGGTGTGCCGGTGTCTATTATTTCAGATCGGGGTCCTCAGTTCACTTCGCACTTCTGGAGAGCTTTGCATAGAGAGATGGGTACTCAGATAGACCTCAGTTCAGCATTTCACCATCAGACTGATGGCCAGTCAGAG